>LR994573.1:58649074-58929916 GCA_905187475.1 Syritta pipiens
ATACGAGGATCAGAAAACAGTGTAGAGAAAATTTCTAAACCAGTGTTACGCAAGACCTAATTTAATCAATTGGTGGCTGTCGAAGTTGCAAAATTACACTGCAAAGATATTTTTAATATAGATATTTTGCAATTCTACATTACCCTAGAAAATTTCATATATTCAAAGATATGAATGACATTAATTTATTAACATTTTAAAATCACATTAATTATTGAATGGCTGCCAACAACGTTTCATGAATAAAGTGGATCCCTTGAGTGAAAATGGGATTAAATACTTTGGTGTTATTTGATATCTTCTTCATAATGACAATTTAAAATAAACAATCATATTTTAATAAAAAATCCGTTAAAAAATTGGGAGTAGAAAAGTAATTAGTGCAATAACTTACTGAATACTTTAATTTATATATAGTTTTTGGCAACATAAGATATGTGAAAGGTCATGTGCTAAAACATTTACTTGTTGTCTTTACTTTATGGTCTTTAACTGATTGAAGTGATCTGTACGTTCTACTTTCTTTGTAAAAGCCAAACCAATCAAATGTGAGATTGAAAATGCCTGTAAACGTCTCACTTTTCTTCACATATTACAGTGCAGCTTCTTAGGAACAATAACACATGCTACATATATTCTTGACCCATTTAAAATTAGAAATAAATGTTTTTCATTTTATTCTTTTGTAGATGCTTGTAGTTTTTTGCAAGATCTTATCTTATCTTTTTAAGATTTCAAACTCTAAACCTAAGCAATATCAGTCTCAGCTTTAGGCAATATTTTTGTTATATTACTTAATTTGTATTTGATTCAATTATAACTTTTCTTCTTCACAGAGTGAACAAGAATACGACAAAGAGCAACTGCGAAGTAATTAAGTCTATTCAATGAAAAGAAACAATACTTAACAATTACTTTACTTTTATAGTCTTACGAAACGCCTTCAAGGCCTTTGATCAGGAAAATGAAGGCTTCATTGAAACGAGCAATATTCAGACGATCCTCGAAATGCTGGGACAGAAACTTGACGAAAAAACTATTAAAAATCTTATCAAGGAACAGGATAAGACTAATACCGGAAAATTAAATTTCAGTCAGTTCTGTGCATTAGCGGCCCGTTTTGTCGAGGTGGAAGAGGATGCTGAGGCGGTAGCCAGGGAGCTGAAAGAGGCCTTCCGAGTGTACGATAAGGAGGGTAAGGGATACTTGACTGTTCAAACACTTCGCGACATTCTCCATGAACTAGATGACAAACTGTCAAACAATGAATTGGACATGATCATTGAAGAGATTGACGCTGATGGCTCAGGAACTGTTGATTTTGATGGTGAGGACAAAGTCAATTTTATGTTATTAATGTTGAAATAATTATGTTTGCCTTTCAGAATTCATGACTGTCATGCAAGGTAACAACTACTTCGAGTTCTCGATTTCTCGTAGAATATTTTATAGACGGTCCCCATCGAGTGCTCCTGTTGCCAGAGCTTTTCGTTTATTTAATCCGTTTTTCGTTAATTGTATGCAACTACCAAAACGATTTTATTTCTGTCCGATTCGTTATCCAAACTGGCTTGATTCTTTTTTATTCTATAATGATTCAACCATTATTTCTAGAGCACATTCCCGCATGTTAGAGCTTTCGTACTATTGCGAATGAATCCTTTTTTTTGTCGTGTTTTATTTTTTCTTTTTTTTCGTTCTCGTTTTCGTTTTTGTGTTCAAAATACAAAGTACAACATTAATTTATAATTCTCTTCACCTATTCTAGGCTAAGCTAAGGCAATAAAAAGTACAAAGTGACTATGTAAGGGCCATCGTAAGAAAAATTAATAAAAAAATATGTTATTTCGAAAACTCTAATACTTAACATGACAATGATAAATGGAAGGAAATTATTAGTGAATTAATATATAAAAAGAACAATTGTATTAAGCTATAATAAATTTTAATGAAAAAAGTGTGGTTTCGAAACTAATTTTTGTATGTTTAATGTTTAAATATCGTACCTTAATTCATCGTCATCAACGGAAAAAGATACATTTCTGAGTCTAAGTAAGTTTATAACTAATTAAAAACTAAATCTTATGTTCCAATGCAAAAAGTGATTGTTCATGCCACACGAATAATGGTTCATCATCACATTATTCGATTGTGTTGGTTTTTAATATGAAACAAATTGTTATTCTTATGTGTTGTGACAAAATCTACTGCACGTAGAGACTTCATAATTTGGGCACCTCATTGTCCTTATATACCTATCACTTTGTAGTAATCCAATCACAACGGTCTCAGTTTTAAACAAGTTAGTAGACAACGTTGTTTTGAAGGCGACAACATTTCAAATTTAAACATATATCTTTGCTCGCAACAAAAAATATGTATACTTGCTAAGATCACATAGCACACATTTAAACCGGTATTAAATATCTTTCTGCACGAGCTACTCACAAGAACCATTTAACTAACACTAGTTGACTTAATTATTTTTATTTTTATTATGTGTTATCTTTGGATTGCACGTTGACTTAGTTCATATCCAAGATCGGCCGATTGTACTACAATGTAACACGAAGTGCCGATTCACCTGCTTCAGTCGGCATACAGGTGGATATTCAGTTACGAAATTTTGTGATATAAACCATTAATTTTTTTAAATTCGATTATTGGAAAATGCAAAAAAATACACTTTTATGGTAGGCGCTTACGATCGTGTGCCGGCAGAGTATTTCATCTAGAGGAAATGGATTCTAATTACGGTTGACTTAATGAGAGCCTTAGTCTTGGTTCGTTATGTTTTCTTATAATTTTTATTGCTCGGTTTCAATTGGGTGGTTTATGCATAAAAACGACCGATTTTTGAATGAAGTAATTGAAGATAACTTTGTGTATCAGTAAAATTAAGTTAATGGAAAAGACTATACCTACACTATTTCACCTTCACACTGAATGCAATTTTTTTTCTTATTCTCTGAATATACCTCACAATTATACATTTTTACCAAATTCATTTCGTAATAGAGAACATTGATGGTCTCAAATTAAGGAACTTTTTTCTGAAGCTTTAAATTTTATTTAAGTTTATTTTGATAAATAGGTAAACCAATACAAGCCTGAAACACCAGCATGAATAATTTGTTTAACATTCGACTTAATAGAACATTTAATTTCTATTTAAAATTCTAGATATAAAAGAACGCAATCTTTTGATTTTGTGGGCGCCGTGGCTTAATCGTTAGTGCGTCGGACTGTTAAGCGAGAGTACCTGGGTTCGAATCCGGCTCGGGGAAATAACACCACAAACATTTTTCACGGCCCCACCTCCAGCGAACGACTGACAACCCTCCTGGAGTACTTCTGTCATGAAAAGCTTTCGCAATTCGCCGTTCGGAACCGGCAATAAACTGTAGGTCCCCTCCACATGTGTCAAAATTATAACACGCACAACACAGTGGAGGTGCGAAAAAGCTAGGCTCTGGCTCTCAACGGGCTGTTACGCCGCCTAATACAATACAATACAATCTTTTGATTTAAAAAATCAATCGCCTTCTTGCCTTAACCATTCAATTTTGAAGTCTTGATTGCACCAATCTTTTCGGTCATTCAATGGTGATTTCAAAATTAAAATCAAACTTATCTAATGAAGTCAATTGAATAAATCACAAATCGGAAAGTCTTCTCCGTGAATTCAGCGAATGCGTTCCCAAAAGATTGGATTCTTTTACAACTGTGTCTGTATGTAACGTTTTCTTTGGATTTTTTTATCACATCACGACTTTTGTAGCTATAACTAAGGAATAAGTTTTATATACTACAATCAACATCATTTAATATTGATATTGGTAAATCTACTGTTAAGGTAAACAGTGGTGAAAATAAACTAAGCCTCGAAAACAGTTTACAATATTAACTTTTCACCGAGATTATTCAACTCAAATTTAATTTTCAAATATGAGAGTGATGTGACCATATCCGGTTACTTCTACACCAACCTCATGAACATAATTTGTGCATCCATGGATGCAAGACGGGTTCGGCTGTTTTTCACTGATCACGAATATAAATATCCTTGTGTATGTATGTTTATTAAAATTACGTAATCACATCGGCTGCTTGCACACACAACAGCTTCCACACAGACTGTGCTCAACTTTCGCTGTCACAAGATGCATTCAACAGAGGCGTACCAGACAAAAAAATCTTTTTAATCATAACTTACCCGTAAATCAAACATTGCTTTTATTGGCTAAACCAGCAACCATTACATAATGCATCAATGATTGCTCCAGAACTGTTCATATCCGAAATGCTACAAAAACAAACTTTGGCTAATCAATCAATCTAAGCTTCGCCTTCGCAGTCACGGCTCTCGGCCGTGCACGCTGAGCCGCAGTCCGACTAAAGAGACTCCAGTGACCAGCCACTACCGCGAATCACGAGACTATGATAATTGCAAGCATTTCGATCAGGACCCCGCCAATTGGCGTGGGAAATTATTGAATTATTACAACGACTGGTTGAATGTGAAAATACAATCAATAAAACGACGCGGCGTTTTGCTTTCGATAATGTGATTAAGCGATTAAGACTCAACGGCGGGCGTTTATACTTTTTTAATTACCTAGTGATTAAATCATTACATACAAAAAGACCAAATGCCAAATTAGGAGACCCAACTATGTGGCATTTATTTATCAATTTATGATCGCAACAAAACCTCTAATGACATTCTGCTCGCTCTCAAGTTGGAAGTGGCTTAAATATTTGACGCATTATGCGGCGTAATCTCTTCACGATCTCGAAAACGGCCACACATTTATTAATAAGCACCTAAAAGATTGTCTCAAGTGACAACTGACATGTGTCACTTAAAACAATGAACGGTATGTCCACCGTCCTTAAGTCGGATGTGTAGACAATAACGTCGAGGAAACCCCTCTGGTTGGATAAATGTATTTAAATAACAACTGTTGCAACATGCAGCCGATTAGGAAATGCTAATGGCTGCTTAATCCACTTCAGCAGCAACAATTGTGCTTAAACTCTTTTTCGTTCAATTAAATTAACAACCCGTCAGTTTCGGCCACTGGCGATTGTACTGGTGGTATTCTGTGCATTTTGACAAATGCAATTCAGTCGTGGCTCAAAACCAAACTTAAGGGCAAGTGAAACAACATACAATGACCCGGAGTTCCGATTGAGATCGAAATTTTTACAAAAATAGTTTCAAACACTGACGCGTTAGAATGGCCAGCGACACTCCGTTCTCCTAGTGGGTTGCATTCATGTCACGTAGGTTAGTCGACCAAAGCACACGTGCATAAATCGTTGATGCAGACGGAAACCATCAACGCAATTCATCGGTTTTAATAGCGATTATGATCGCTGCCTCAGCCATTAATTTTATTCACACACTATAACTTGTGCAATCTGCTGCAATGAGCGGGATGCTATTCCGCTCTATACTGCATTTAGATTGAAAAAAAAACGCCGTGCGACGGTGAAATAGTTTTGCTGTTGTTGTTTTTGTGTTGAAGTGGAATGTCATTCGACTGCATGGAACAGCCTTGGCTGAAAACTTTCTTCCAAACCTTACTCTTGGAGTATTAGGGTGGAGTCATTGTCCTCCGCGTTGATTGATAATGACGAATTGACGATGTTTTGTTGGCACTCGGTAATTGTTAGATACTGACACGTTTTCTTCGGGCTGTTGGGTACTTTCATTTTTTTTATCGGTTTGGCATTTGAGGGACGCTTACAGTGAATGAATCAAGGAAATTTGCAATTTTAATTAAAAACAGAATTTCCCTTTGAGCTGGGTTTGTATTTTTCTTGTTGTTCATTTGTAGTCATTGCTATGCACGAAACTGTGTTTGCTGAAGACGTGATGATTCGACTTGATGCATTCACATCATTCAAAGACAATGCATTCATTAGATCTTTGAAAAGGTAGGAAATGCGGTGGATTGTGAGAAGGATGGTTTGGGCTAGATTACCAACTTGCAAAACTATGAAAAATGTTCTGAACAATTTTGGTGTCTGCAATAATGGCATTTGAAAGTTAGTTATGTACATTTGCAAGCGGATCTTTCTTTTTATGATTACATTAAATGAGTGAGATTTTATTTTATTTCTTTTCGTCCAAGAAAAAATGTACTAATATTTATACTTTGTGTTTATTGTATCCGAACATTGCCGTCATAAGCCGGGGATCATGTTTTAATATTATCACAAGGCAAGCTTATTTACAAGTTTGGTATGTTTTTTAAATTATATGCATAAAACTGTTGCGAATTGTAATGAAAGATAATATTTACTGTGATAGCCTACGGTGGCTTTGGAAAACAGTATGACCTACTTAATAGCTAATCACGAATTTCCCAAGTTTCAAACCGTCACAAAATGTGTTCATTCAAGCAGGAATAATCTCGTAATTACGTCTTACGTTCCATGACACCTTTTGCGAAGTTTGCAGGTTAATAGAAATATCAAAAATACCACATTGAATCGAGTTATTTCCACTTTACCCTATTATTTTAGTTCATGTTACGATAGGTTCATAGCCTCTCATTTAACTAATATTAGCCATATAGTCGAAACTAAATCCCTTATACCACTGTACTGCAATGTCCTGCAAGTTACAGGCAATAACTAACTAGCGAAAATGTGATGCATAAATGCACATTCGAAAACTCCATGAAATAAAAAATCTGTTACAAAATGCTTACAAAAAAATTTTAGTTTAATGCACCCTATTGAAATTGGTTAAAAAACGTGCCGCCAACATACATCACGAATTGTATGCAGAAATGTGAATGTAGCGGATAACCATCTTAGTGTTTTGGTCAAAAGGTTCCCGATTGGTTGACTTACTATGGCTAGTGGAGTATCCTGCTCACTTGGACATTCATGGCTGCCTACGGACACCACGAGTTTTAGTTGATACTTCATATACTTTTAACACTGTAAAACTCAATGGAGTATCATTTACTGTGCATAACTTCTAAACAAATTTTATAAATTTAACATAAGCTAACGGACACATTTAGAAATAATACCAGTCTGTGATGTATTTTAATTGCACTAGGTCTGTTGAAACCAAAAATGTTTATTAATGAAGAATCATCAGACTTTCATTATCGACAAACACTCGATTTCCTTAATATCCAACGATTTGATAATATCACATCCGGCTTCTACCCTTAACTACCACAATATCTTAAATACCGCATCTTATTGAAACGTTGAAATACGGATTTACTTTATACTAACCCGCATTTAAAGTAAATGCAATGTCACTAATTCCCATTGAGTGGTACGTGTTAACGAGCGATTAACCACGTATTTCGGTTGTGTTGTCTTGTGTAATCGTTAAGTAGGTTGGTGTGAAATGCGTTTACTCTCGAATAATGATTGTATCTAGTTGCTTGGGAACGGGCGCAGGTTTTGCTTGAGAAGCACAAGGGGCATAAAAGAAAAAGTTATGCTCAACATAACCGCCAGGCGTTACGAGCGGAATTATGCGGTCTTAGTTGCCCAAGTTCACAACAGGTACAAAGGCGCAAGAAAAAATTAAAAGGGTCAGGTTATTGGCGCTGTGAACAGGTTGATCATTCATATTTTTTTTGCAAGATTGATTAATCTGATAAATGTTAACATTTAATCACTTGTTGCGATCACTTTGACAAGTCTTGACACATAAAGTTGGCAACCGTCTAGAACCTTGAAAGTTTTATTCTAATAAAGACATTTCCTGGTACACTCACGAATGTACTGTTGTGGACTTTGGTGGTAGTGGTGGTCGTGGAGATTTTTAAAAATTAAGTTTTCCAATGTCAAATAGAGGCGTTCGCCATTGGCATACATATAATGATTTAATAGTTAATGATTGAGAGCTGTATTTTTTGGGAGTAACCTTGCGAAGTTTGCCATCGTTATTCTAGTTAAAATCGATCTCTTTTGATACCCGGATATATGTGAAAAACAGCAATAATATTTAAGTTCAGGTCAACTTTGTGAATGCTAAGAACTATCGCACACTGATAAAAATATAAAAAAAATAATTCATTGGGCTAAATATTCTACTTTATGATTAATATCAATCTAAATCTCTCATTTTTACGTCGTTGTCAAAAAAAACATACAAACCAACACGAACCCTAGCAAAAGATCTCATGATTAAAACTAACGTTCGTAGTTGTAAGTGATTTAAAAGAACCAATTTAAAATTGAAGTGACGGGAAAATGCAATTTAAGAAAACGAATTCAACAAAGTTAATTGAAAGTTGCCGGAAGCCCCCCTTCAGAAACATATATTCGCTACGTGACAAATCTATTAGCAATAACATAACATGAGAGGACTGGATATGTATATGTAGTATTCCTTCATTTACAGCTACACTTTTAGTGGCAAATTATTTTTAATGAAAACTGTTAGTCATTTCAAGTCGTTTATTGTTTAACCTTACACGTAAACCTATCAATCAATTTTTCCTTTTTAAATTTCAGAACCGTCTTGTTCAATGGCACATTCCTTATTTTCTATCAAATCATAACAGGATGCCAACAATTAATGCCAATCAAATATTTAGCTATTCATGAGGCTGGAAAGCCCTCGTGCTGTCCATTTATGTTGAGCAAATTTGTTTCTGCGCCAGCTTATAGCAAAAGAGAATGACACCAAGAACAAAGAGTGCTATGCTGCAGAATGGCAATGAAATTTCCACTTGCTTCAATCGGTGTATGAACAATTTAATAAGAAGGAATTGAGCAAAGTGGAGTAGGGCGTTTGGTGCGAACACAGAGTACACATAGTTTCAGTTGAATATGCCAGCAGCACTATTTACCTTTAATTGGAAATAATTAATGTAGACATTTACATATGGAAAACTTTTGGTATTATAATTAAAGTTCAGACAATTGTTTAAAATGGGTAGTTTTAACCACTATTTCGAATAACTATATATTTTTAGAAAATTTTTGGAGTTTGGTGACTAAGTTTAATGAGTTAGCTGTTATGTTGAAGTTGTAAAATGGTAACAAAAAAATCAAAGAGATTAGATTTTGACAATTTTTTTAATTATTTTAGTATGTAGCCAGCTTTTAGACGTACACATTCCTTTGATTTTGACGTAAGCCCAAGTTTTTCCGACGCCAGATTTTTGTTTTACCTTTTATCTCTAACCCGTGGAGTTTCATGTGTTAAGCAATACAAAATTTTGATCAGACATTCCGATAAAGTATAGATAGCCCTCAACACCTATGTATATATAATTGGACTGAGATTAATTATCGTGTCTCAACTTACACTTTTTACATACCGTCTGGACATAAAAGTGTAAAAAAAGAATTAGTCTCCTCCGTCCGTCATTTGCTGGTTGGTTTGGGAAACTAGTTTGCACCACCACCAATCCAGCCATGCAGTTGGCTATTGGAGTCCGACGTTCATTACGCCTCTCACTTATGCAAGAAACATCAAATGTGCGCTCCTCTGAGATTCAGAGCAGTGGCAACAGCAATAAGCTGCCTAGTAGGTGCCCCCGAACTAGTATTTCGAAATGACAAATTTCTAAGTCAATCACGATTGATTGGAGCTATCTAGTAGGGCAGCTGCTCGGTTACTTTCATTACGTTTCGCATTTGTATGCACACACACCAGACGTACACAAATGTGGCCTGTACATGGGTAGGGTCGTCACCCCTTGCTCGCGTGTACGGTTGTAATTGTTGCGGTGGCTGGTGACCACAAAATTCTTTGGCAATAACATCGCATGAATGATTTTTATTAAATGAAAATGAAACAATTTCCAATTGCCCGGAAAGGCTATGCAATGACTACACACATATGTGTGGAAGTGATCGGTGTAAACAGAGTTACGTATAATACGAGGGTGATCAATTAAATTAATTCTCTTGGCGATACTCATTTAGGGTACTTAGATCAGTATACAGTAGCGGCAGGAGGTTAAATACTTAGCTGGGTAGGTTGAAGGGGGCTTGGCAGGCCAACTGTGCTGGTAATTTGCACAAATTAGAGAAGGTGTTGTCTGTGCTGATTTTTATCGACCACAGCCGGTGTGGCGTTCGAAATTTATCGATTTGTATGTGTTGGGAAAGTGGGTATGTTATCTGCGGCTAAGCCATTAAAACGATTGTATTGTGCAATGTTTCTTGATTAGTGCTGGAAAACTGGTAGATTATGTTGTTAAACTTCATAAAGTTTTATGCCCTCCAAAGATTAACTCTTACTTTTTTAAAGCTTGAGCTCATACTCATTTGAATATAGAGTAAATTTTGTACAGTTGTTTAGTTAAGCCATAGGTTTTTAGCGAATAATTAATTTTTTCTGTGGTGCGAATAGAAGAATATGTGAAAGCATTCAATAAATAATTCATCAAATTTCATCTCATTTTAAATTCGTTGGGTTTAAAAGCAGATATCTAGGAACATGCTGAAACAGTTTGTGTTACATCTTCACCTAATGGTGATAAAAATAATTGACACCAACAAACATTCACAACAACCTTCTATTCTTCAAACCACTTTGTTTAGCTACGAAAAAAAAATCGCTCTCTATCGCCAATTATATGCTTTTCTTATTAAAAGTGAGAGTAATTTGCCAGCGTCTGTAATTAACATTAAAAATGACGCAGCTCTCAAAGCAACAAAAACTGCATGAGAATCGGAGGAGACAATTGAAAAGCAATGTCTGTCGCCGTCAAAGCACCAGCAACAGGTATCAAAGCGAATGCACGTCATTTGTATGCATTTATGCAAACAGAAAACGCTGCAATGTCAATCACCTATTAACAGTGAAGTCAACAATCTTCATCGCTTCGGGCCAGGTGAGGCTCTTGAAAGCCTTAACTAAATATCGTATGAAGCATTGCTAAGCTATCGAAGACGAATCGTGAGGCATTGGCATCACTTTGGTAAGAAGCCAGTCATACTGCTGTTGCTATTATTCGCGGCTCGTATCATTAAATGGACCTGAACTTGAAAGACGCCGTGTGGCCGACGGCGGAGACCAAGCGTAAAAGAAAAGAAAGAGGAACAAAAAGTGCACATGAAAAAAGTTACAGTAAGAAAGTAGTTTATGTGGGGTAAATTTTCACTAATTTAAGTGTCAACATTTGTAAGAAGTTTAAGTGCAATTACAATTAGAAATGACGTGTTTTTTGCCATTGAGTGATAAATCAAAATACCTTTACAAGTTAGCTTTGTGTCTGGCTTCCCTGCTACAAATAGTGACGGTGAGGAAAAGTTGCCAACAAATTACACACATTAACCTGCAGAGATCTAAATTAAAGTCAGGTAACAAGGTCTCGAACACCAACAACAATTTGAATAATCCAGCATCGCACCGTGGCTGTCTTTTGTATCACCGCCCACTGCAGGTCACTTCAAGACTTCGTTACACTAATCCAAAAGTACTGCAGCGGTCAACCGACACGGAACACTTACAAACGAAATTTATGAACCATTTCAAGAAACAATTTCTACTCCAGTTGCAGCAGCCAAAGTGAGTAATTACCAGCGAGTCCAGAGTTTCCTCACTGTTGCATTGGTAACAAGAAGAAAGTGCATACCGCACTAGAGGCTACAATCATGTGACTGTGGTAAGGGTCACTTAGTCTGACGGCTCCACCGGCCTATTGAGTAGTAGCCGAGCTCGCTGATCACACTGCCGTAGGTTATCACAAAAACTCGCTAGCTTTATAGTTTGATTATGCGAACTATTTAGTAATTGAGTTATTGTTGATTGGTGGCTCTTGTACATAGCTTCTGCGCCACTTGCAGACATAGTGGGCTGTACGCTGTGTTTTGACAATCTTTTGCAAATCGCCGTACACATGACGGAAGTAACTGCAAGCAAAATTAATCTGAAGCCTAGTAAAGACGATAGGTGAATGTACAGTTAAGCATCAATGTAATTTTAGTACATTGATTACTACGAAAGAATATTTTAGAGCTTTTTTTCTAAAAATTCACCAAAAACTAAAAATCAGTTATCTGCAATCTGAGAACCTCACCCTTCTTCGTTTTGCCTGAGTAAAATACGTACCTCGACATCAACCACTTAGAACCGCTACTATCCTTTGGTTTAAATATATCATGTTCATATTATCCTAGCTCCACTTGGCAACAAAGATCCCGTCTAAAAACGTTTGGTATTGTTTGTATGTTTATTTATATTCATAATTACACTTTGATATAAAAATAAGACAAAGATAAAGATATTTAATGACAAAGATAAGAAAAGATGGCATTCGATATTTGATACAACATATTAGGTTGTCAAATATCTCCCTTCCGCCTTTTTGTCTTCCGATTTTTCCGGCTATGTACAAAGCGCGACAGAGCTCGTATCTGGCAATACATCATTTGAAAGGTCTTGACATAACCTACAAAACGACGCTATGCATGATTAGTTTGGATACGATATATGTATAGAATAGTATTGAATGGCACTTCAAAGATGGGGTGGGGTAACTAATCAAAATAAAAGCAAATCATTTTCAGCAAAATGTATACAATTAAGATAACTTCAATTTTTTAGCACTTTATAAATGAGCCAAATTTTGACAGACAGGTTAGCGAGATCAAAGGTTAAATTCAAAAAATTAAATCAAGATATTAGAAGTGAGTGAGGGTAAGCTTTTATGCTTTCATGTAAAAATTGCCATTTTTTAACGCGTTTTAAAAATCCCTTGGACATGTGTTTTTGTCTGATTTCTTCTTCGTTAATAAACGATTAAATAGGACCGCATAAAAAAATTCTATAAGCAGTTGTTCGGCAATTTGTTCTTTACTCTATAAATAATAAAATCGAATGGCATCGGGAAATTTCCGCATCAATGCAACACGTGCTTTCAAGCCAGAAAAACGAGCGTTCCATGCACTTTATTCGTGTATACTACCTATCTTACCTTATTACTCGCGGGCATAGTTCTATTTTTTCATATCGCAAAGTCGTGTTTTGAAAATTCGTGAATTGCACTGCGCATGACCTTTCACAAATTGTAAAAGAGCACGAACTGCTTGGAACAGGATGACAAGAGTGGTCTCATTGATTTTGCGCAGCCACCCAGACAATTTAAAAACCTTGAAATACTTAAACTTAAGCTTAGAGCATATGTAGTGTATTTACAAATTAAAATAAAAGCAGCCAGATAAAACCCTTTCCCGCAGCACAGCTCTACCGGTTCACCGTAAAGAAAAACCCCAACACCTGGCTATGCCGGAACTCGAAGGAAATCTGTACGACGCGCAGACAGATATCCAAGATCTAAGTCGCGTAAGCACCGAGACCAATTTGAATAAAGTGATCGTGGTCAACTGAAAGCTGTCTATTTGCACAACCGGATTAATTACACAATGCCTGGTGCCTATTGTTTCAATTTTTTGTTTGTCCGCAATGCCGCACCAGCTAGAAGGCAATTCATTCACTCGCGCTAACAAATGTCCACTGATTTAATTATTTATTGAATTACTTTGCTGCTTGCCGGCTGTTGAGGCTATCGCCTTAAACTGATCTCTCTTAGAACTAGAATCGTGAGTTGAGCACAACGCAACGCGACGTGAGACTGGGAAATGTATCCCGTGCTAAACCAATTCGAGTATGATTCTGGGTCAAAGTAGTTTGTACTTGTGCACTACGTGAGGCCTTAAGAAGTAACAATGACCTATCTGAATAATTTTTGAAAACTCATTTCTATCATATTAGACATGGGGAGAGTTCGCCAAAAGCAAAATGTATCATTTGTTTTGTAATCTACACTCTACAAAATGAATGAAACGAATAGCAGGACTAGTCCCAGAGAATAATATCGTGCAAATTTCGTTAATTTCTTAGCCGTCGAGACCCTCATTTTAATTTTAATAGATTTCCTTGATTCGATTGATTGAGAGTTGCTGATGAAAAAAACATGCAAACTGAAACTCCAATTAATGGATTTAACTCGTTAGTCATGCAGTATTACTTTCCTTTCATCGTTGTTTACATTTATAGGAAATAAACGTCATGCACTTGTTGGTTATTTTAGTTAAATTTTTCATTAGACTAATCTATAACATAAAAATTCTTAACTGCTATTTTGTACAGCATACAAATTCACTTCCATTAAAGGTTTTGCAACAAGATCAATCTTATGCTTCGAAATGTATTTTACGGGCTGCTAACGAGTATGTTGCGAAGTAGTTGCCAGGTTAAATCATATACTTCAGCCTAATGAATCTTTCATTCCATGTCTCATAGGCCTGCAAAAATTCCATGAGACATTGAAGAACAACTTATTCCATCAGCGTATGTTTACCCAATTCCTCTTCTGGGACCAGCTTGCAGATTCCGCAAACCTGATCTAGAATAACTTCACTTGTACACCTTTTAATTGCTCTGCAGCAAGTGCAATTAAACTAACGACAACTTTCATACTAACTCATAAGTTTGGCACTGAGCTAACTGCAAATCGCAACTTGTCAGGCGTTGGTGTGTTCGAACCGATTTGCAAACTCGCTCTATTTTAAAAGTTTGGTGACTTCACACAGGCCAACAGATCGAGTTGTCAAATTATTCTGAATTCATGTTGGTTAGCCAGTGATATTGCAATTGCTCGTAACGATGAGAAACCGGGTCGTTATAACGCTGTGCGCGGGTTAAGAATCTATGATTGAGTTATACAGGCTACTGAATTATGAAGTCGCAACTGTTTTTTAAAGCAAACAAGCTCCATATTAGTCTAGTTCGAAAACAAGAATGTTTAATGTCGTATATCCTAGAATAAACAACTGCTGTAGCAGACATCCTTCCTTAAAACTGAAGAAAAAATACTCAAGCCAGAAAGTTATGCAGTTTGTTTCTTTCGTCTTAATTATGAAGCTATTTATGACTCACCTCAAATAATGATTTATTAAGAAATCGAACATAAAGTTAATCGACATAAAAAAAAAAAACCTTTCCCGCCTTTTCTGCTTCGTAGTACAATTTCATGTTTAAATTTAATATTATATTATGGTCTTAATTATGTTCAAACGGGTATATTAGCCAGTGAGCCACACTTCAAACATGTACATATGTATGTGTGGCATACCCCAATCCGAGACGATTTAAGGTAAAGTATTAAATATCGCCTGCACACTGTAATTAGCCCCACTGTTGGCCAGTCAACAGCCGAGCTAAGATAAGAAAAAAAATGTTGAAAGTACTTTGCAGCAGTATTTACTTTATTTAGCATAAGGAGCTTTGCTTTCCTGCTCTAACAATGATTTACTTTTTCTACATACCATTACAATAAACCTGTTTAGCTTTATCCCGACTGCTTTCTTATATTTATAAAATAATGTATAAAACATTTAGCCACACGGACTTTGTCCTATCCGAAACTGAGTCCTCGACCAATTTTAGTAATATTCAGAAATATGGTCAGTCAAATGGCCTGGCTGGTTAGCTAAGTGTATACCTGAAATCCTAAGTAACTAATATTAGGCAAAAAAAAAAAAAAACTTAAGCCCACTCACAAGTGAACTAAATTACCGGTTTTCTGTGCTAATAAACTGCCGACATGGTTTGTCTTTGTGGGGTTTTTATCACCACAAGACTTAATCAGAGGAATTGGTTTTTCACAATTTCCTGCTCCCATGAGACATGTGAATGCATGCAAAAAGGCACCGTGTCAGTGACTCTATGAATTACCTCGTGCAGTAATTACAAAATGTAGTACTCAGGCAACTGCAGTCTGTTGCACTCAGACATTAATTAAAAGCTGCCAAAGCTTTGCTTTTTTAAATAACAATTATGTATAAGAAAAAATATCTGTGTAATTAAAACGTAATTTGGTATGGTGCCCATAGGGTGCTTAAAGGAATTTAGCGGCTGAGCTGGCGAGGATATGCTTCTAACAAACCTGCGCTGGGTTAATTATTATAATAAACGAATGCCGTATGAATAAATGTGGGTAAACGAAATTTCCTTTTTATCATAAATACGCATTTATTTTGCATAACAATATGTGTGCTTAAAATAATTCAAGGGAGGAGGGTCTTATACAATTAGACTAGCACGGACATTTTTATTAATTTTTCTATCATAAAAAAATTTAATTTAACTTCTTTGCTAGTTCTGAGCATCCCACCGGCACGTTCAAAAAATAAATTTCACGGATATGCGTCGACGACATAAAGTTTAAAGCCCAATCAAACGATCAGATATTATAATTGAACGGCACATAATGGTTGCTTTTTAACTATTTTCGTGCAAAACTAATAACAAAATTTTATACCGAGATCGATGCGGTGTGCAAATAGAAGGCTAAGTTGTGCCTTAAGTAATGTTGTTGGTGTATTAAAAAATTGATTCTGTAGCATTCACTATTTTTTTACATTAACTTGTAGACTACCTTTCAAGACCACCAAAGTTAAAAAAAAACCCACAATGGTGCATAGAGATACAAATTAACACACCCTACATTACTAAAGCATGTGGGCGGTGCTAAGGAAACATAGCCGTGAGAGTAGGGAAGGGTGTTGGCACCATGAAAGAATGACGTTGAAAATTATTGCTGAATCATTAGCTGGCGGCGCATGCAGAATGTGAGACAGGTGTTTACTTTGGTCAAGAAACAATTCACTACAAAACTAAGCTTTCGGAATCTTACTTGCGGTGATTGCCAATAATTAGTAATTATGGTACCTAACCTAATACGGGGCACCCTCAACCACAACGCTTAAATTATACAAGCAATCTATTTGCTCTACATTCCGCGAAATCCATGTAACAATAACAAGGCCGAGGATATTTTACACCTTATAAACTTAATACCTGGTGTTTAATAATACTTTCATTAAACTCGCTAGTTGGCTGATGTGAAGATAAGTCTTCGAATATATGAACGCGAGTTAATAACGAATTATGGCAGGGAGTGGTACTCTGCCGGATACACCCACCGCTTTTGAAATACACTGTTTATGTGTTCTTTTTTTAATTTCCTTTCAATGATCTCTATTGTTTATTCACCCGCTGGAAAATTTACTTGTCTTCATAAATATTTCACCTTCGGTTCACAAGAAGTGGAAATTAATAAGCAGCTTTTAATCACGATTCAATCGAGTTGATTGAGGAAGAAAAAAGTAAGAGTATTCGAACAAATATTTAGGTCACATCTTAATGAATGTAATTTATGACTTATTCGCATAAAACCGTTCTTTCTATCAAAGTAAGTCTTTGCCTTTCAATAATAGAAACTTTGCAATAAAGAAGTGATTTAAAGAATCCGTTGCGATTTCCAGAATTTCAGCTATATGCTAAAGTTTAAAGTTGAACTGTGGCGGCATACTTATTGCAAGACGATGAATGTGGCCTTAAGGTCACTAAAACAATGGACTCATAGAATTGTGGAAAAGCTAAAAAAAATAAGGTTGACTAACAAATTAAAGATTTAAAACGATTCTTATCCAGAATTACAATACATTAAAAATAATTTTTCAGTCCAGTCGTGATGATTATTAATAACGCCTCGAACAATTTTCTGAAATGAACCGATTTCTTCAACAGTTGTGTCATATTATGTGTTATATAATCTACGTCTAGACAAAGAAGCGTAAGATTTACCTCCCAAACACTTTCATTTTCACATTAGCATCTCTATTCGACTCATTATTCATTTCTATTTCTTATTTAAATATCTCCTTTCAAGCTGTGCCCCTGCTAAAATTGTACAATAGAATCATACTTTCATTTTTTATTATCAAGTTGTCAAAATAAAAAACACTTTCTCTTGCGCAATCATTCAAGCAAATCTTATTAATCTTCTCCTCAATAAATTCACTCTGAAATGGATCTAATGTGTACCAGCTCTCTAGCACTAATTTACTTGTCGTCATTTATCACTGCATTTTTCAATCACTCAAATCGCGCTTTCTGAATCCACGAAAAATAGGCGTGGTGCTTTTGCGATTTTTGGTGCTCTCTATTGGCTGTTTTCATTTCATCGCCCGGGGCTATGAATATTCATTGTTTAAAAATTTTGTCGTAAGCACATGCGTAACCAAATTATTTTGATTTCTCAGCTCGACGAAACAGAAAAAAAAACCTTTCTAATTTAATGTTTTTAATAGAATGTGTAGGATTTGCTGAGCCGATCGTACCACATCAACTAAAGATACATATCACGATACACATGACGACTTATTGAATAAAAGGAAGTTGAACCATCGCCCATTGATTACCAAAATAAGATTGTCTTAATGTCAACAAACTCATAAATTAACTTGCGGTTATAAACTGGTGATATCACTTTGGTTATAGTACTCTCGTCTAACATAATGACAACAGATAGAGAATTTCTTTTAGTAATAGACTACAAAGTCTACACTTTTTCTACTTTGTCTGTCTGTTTTGATCGTTTATTTAAATTTATAAACGTCCTTAACAACATGGAAATAAAAAACATATTAAGTATGCGCGAATAAAGATCTTAAAGCTACCAAGTTAGGTAAGTTTAAGTTTGTATTATCTTACGACCCTGCCAATCAAAGCATGCATTTATGTGTCTGATATCTGCACAACTTAGGCACATTTCTGAGAAAGTTCCATTTTGCCTAAACATTAAAATATATGATCATGATTTGGTCAAGGATGTCGTCATGCTGATCTAATGCAGCTTCTTCGTATCTTCCTTAGATATAGCAAAATTTATCACCTGGATAGTCAATGAGGCAAGGCATACCAAAAGAAAAATGTAGACATGTAAATTTCTTTTTAATTTTATTCACAAACTTTTAAATGTTGGATTTTTTGCCATTAGCTTTAGATTTGTATGAAGTTAGTTAACATGCGTGAACTGGGGTTTGACTTAAAAAAAATTATAGCACCAGCTGTAAATTCAAGACAAAGTAGTTGACAGATTGACATTACACAGAAATATATGTTGCATGCATAATAATTAATCATAACTTGTTTTCATTAATATACAAACTGAACTGCAGTGAAAGCCAAATCAAATTTCTATGTGGAACTTAAATCCTGTTAAGATAAGCCTCCATAGAGGTCTGAGTGTAACCCGCAGTAAATTCTACTTTTCAATTTTAATTAATTAGGCGAGAACAGTTTTCTAAATGAGTTTTTTTTATTGCAATTACAACCGTGGGGTCCAGCGACCAGCTTTCTCCTTCTATTGTTGGTTTTTAATTTTATGACTTTTAGAAAGGACCTACTGTTCTTTTTATGACCCTTGGAGAATTTTATACTGACCGTGAGTGTCATTCATAAAAAAGTGTTGGAGTTTAGCGGAATCTGTTCTCAATCACTTAATTGCGCATGCATCCAGATTTCTGCATCAGAAATTAACTTCACCGTTTAATTATTCAAATACTTGTTATTGCTTATAAGCCCAATTTGTTTTTTCTTTTTGTGTTTACATGTATACAGATTTGTGTATCCCAAATCACCGCTTAATTTTTTATTAAGATACTACTTATGAATTACTCTACTTTAACATGAGCTCAATTGGTCACAAACACGCATAGTGGAATTATAAGAATGTCGAGGTTTTTGAGTTCAGCGCAGTGATATAACGTTTAGCTTTAAATTTTTTCTCCACGAAGGCCTAATATTAGATCAATGATATAGCACTCTAACCGCCAAATTATCGTAAGCGACAAAATCAAAATTTTACAGGAGAAGCTTTTTTTCATATTTTGTCTGAGCTACAAATATGCAAAGGTCGCTTACGTTAAATTTTGCTTTTACTGTCATTTTTAACTTGAGTGCTTTTTTTTAAAAACCAATGAAGCAGAAACCTGCAATCAAATAAACTATCGAACTGAATTATTAACTCATTTTTGAGCGCAATATTTTCACATCGCTCATAATTTAGATTTATGTTTTAAAGCCGCAAAGAACAAGTTACTTCACGTTCTTTAATAAAAATGCAACTCACACACATAATCAGATATTTGCAAACTACATAGCACGCAATATTGGAAGTTTGCAACATATTTCTTTGGTTGGTCAATAAATTGAAAATGCACGGTCTTCACGTTAAAACATAAAAATGCACCACAAACAAAATCGCCGACACCATATACAACCGCACATCCTATAAGAAACGTAATTCACGCACAACTTAATTCAGACCGCTTGGTGTTCAAATAAATCACACAGTTCTATAGAAATGCAAGTGCATCACGCGTATGTCTTTAATTAACATTATTTCAAATCACACAGGCCTATTTGGGAGGGTGCTCTGCAAAAACGTCAAACCTCATTTAGAGTGTCACTTCACCTGATGAATGTGTCTTTAATGGCCAGCCGCCAGCTTCATGCACCCAATCAGTATTCAACATTGTGATCACGACTTTGAGTTTATCCTAGTCATGATCCGAATCGCGAACATTTAGATGAGTTCAATTGATAGGAACCACTTAACACAAGCATCGTATCTGTGGCCGACTAACGACACAGTTTCAGAGTGATACGCCACCAACAGACGCATATCCAAGGCGGCGAGGTAATTAATGCGCGTGGTTTCTTGGAGAGAAGCAGTTTGTGTTACCGTTTGACTCAGCCATCTTTTGAGAGTGCGTTGTTATTTTGAAGTCGTGTGTCCGTCTGCAACACCGGCGGTGGTTTGCCTTGGTTTCTGATGGCATGGAATGCTATTTAAAGGTAATTAACTAATTGAGCCAAGAATTTCAATGCTTAACGGCTGAGCCTGAAGTTTGTTGTACAAAGTTATGTACAATTCCCCTTGAGGACAGAAATTAGACCTTGTTCGAGCCAAATTCTTCCGAGAGGCAGGAAACTCAACAGCTATTCTTAGATTGTATTTTGCCACCTTATTTTTATCACAGCATTAACAGACTTATTTACGAGTGTGTACGTAATTTACACGGCTTGAATAGGTGAGAGAGAGTTGGATTCCGTTCAAATGGAACGGAATTCTTCTGACTTCGCTGAACTTGCATGACGCACAGGCCTTGACATAAGATCAAATCGGGAATTTGTACCACAATTAATATTTCTTACAATTTCCAACCTTAAAACAAATGTTAAGTGGGGATTGGATTTTTCGTGGTTAAGAGGTTTCATTTTTTTACCGAATTTGCTTAGTATTAGTCAGCCATATATAACTGCACAACAAATATCATAGAAAAGAAAAGTTTGCAGATCCCTTAACGCAATTCGTTTTTTTGTTCTTTTAGGCAAAAGAGGCAGAAAATCTTACGCGAAGATGGATGAAATGTGATCTAAATTTAACTTCTGCATACAGCTTTTGTCTACTTATCTTATGAAGACTTGTAACTGATAGATATAGCTTTGTTTCTATCGAACATCTTTAGCGTTAGGGACTTAGGAAAATCAATTTAAAAATTTTACACTAAACGTAGCTACTTCACTGTAAGCAATTTCACTTCTAGTCGTATTCGACAATTTCACATTGCCCCGCGCCAAGGCAACAATGAGAAATTAAACAAAATCGAAATTGACTATTATACCAGCTGCCGTAAAGATTTGTAACAATAAAAAGGTGCTTACCACTTTAAGATATAAAACTACTGCCGGGAGAAACTTAATTTATTGCTTTCAACTAATGTAACAAAGTAGCCCCCCTTGGAACATTAACAACGCCAATTATCGGCGTAGTGTCACCCATTCTCGAGACCAACAACTGACATTGAATAAAATGGTAAACCTCATCTCTTTTGTGATATAAGCAGCTTTACTGATTTCGAACAAAAGATAACAGCATAAAAAGCCTTGACAATGAACTTCTTTTTAATTCGATCTGCCGTCCAGTGAAGAACAATGATCTCTTAGTAGGTCAACAAGTAAAGCACACATTGACGTGATCAAACGATGATTATATAGGTAGGTTCCTAATGGTGTTAATAGCTTCACATAAACGTAAACAACTTTGAAATGCAAATTATAAATGGTATTTATCAAAGCACACATGCAATTGGTGGAGAAAGAAACGGGTTCCAATACAAACTTCACGTGGCAGAAAAAAAGGCAAAGACTTTCGAAGTAGCCGATAACATTAAAATATCCTTTAAGGAGGGCTGAAAATGTTTCTACAAACACGAATCCCAGTGAAACTTCTTTGTTCAGGTAAGTTTTTAAGTTGAAAACAGTCAAATCATTAACAATTTGTTTTTTTTTTTTTTCTTTTTCATTATGTTCAATTCTCAGCGAAAGGTAACTGCCAGCCTTGATACATTTGAACCCCAATCACAAGATAAATTAAACAAAGTATTTCACTTCAATTGTTGATATGCATATGACAGCGGCGATTGTTACGACAGCCAAACTAAAAAATCGGAAAATCCTGTCCTTGAAACCACATAACCCAATTTTAATACTTTACTAATGAAAAGGCGTTACTTTCAGTTATTGTTTTATTTTTTTTTTTTTTTGTTCATATTTTTGTGTGCTGACGCGTAGTTAAATTCTACTATACCAACCTCATTTGATTTTCTTGTTGCCGTGGTGTTATTGTCGTTCTGCTCTTATAACACTGCTATTTTACAACAGCACCTGGGCCCACTTCAATCGAATAAAGTTCATAAATTCGAAGTTATAATTCGTTCTTACGCTATAAGAAGTTATAGTTCATTTTTACGCTATAAGTGCTCAACGTTTTTCAATCATTTTTATATCCGTTTGGAATGCACATCCATTGTTTGAGATACATATGTACTACAATAGACCTCCGGCACGTGAGCTATTCATTTGACATTAGCTCACTATGTCGGTAAGCCACATCTTTCTTTTGGAATGCATCCAAACACGGAGTAATTGTTCCGACTATATAAATACTAATGCTTTCTTCTTGTCAATGTGAGGACACGTACGGAAATGCATTCATTCAGGTTGCTGCTATACAAACTATCACAGTATTGAGTTTCTTTACAATTTGCGTATTTCGAAAGTCCTATCTACAGCAATAGAACATTGGTATTGTAACATTTTTTGTGCAAGCTAATTAGAGAATTTTGATACATTACTGACTACCTGATTCTAAACTTAATCTTTGTATATTAAGTCATCATAGCTTTTCATAGAAATGTGTGCCTCAAAATGTATTATGCACCACCGCTGAAACCAAGACACATGTTTTAATCTCTAAATATTAGAAATTAGTCACGCTCTCAATACAAAAAGATTTAATGCACTCCGCATGCAGACATTTCATTCATTTTAACCCCTTTCCATTCACCATGACAAGATGACAATTGATTGATTCAAGAGAAAACAAGTTGCCTCCAACTTAAGTCGCTCAAATTACGAAACCGCACCCATTCTGTTTTATATACCATAAGCGTACAGAAGTTACGCGTTCCAGATAAAATCAGTACGCTAAAAGTGTTATAGAGAAATTCAGATTATCACTGCGAGATTAAGCATCTATTAAATTCCCATCCAAATACAGCCTTGGATCGTTTCTCAAAGGCTTCATTGAACACATCACAGTGATGCACATAACTCACTCGTTTCATCTGTAATGCAACTATCGTCTTCAATTTTATAGTCAATCAGAGGCCATTAAATAATTTTATTTGCCACGGCACATTACAAAGCCGTTTAGCAACTCATGCAAAAGACAACACTCAAAGTAGTAATCTGATAGCCAATGTGTGAATTTTACTTCAATTTCTATGCAAGCCTTAATGGAAGCCGCTGAAAGTCGCATGGTCTTACATATTGGATCAGGTAGGACAACCTCTCAATACTACATTATGCAAGGTATCATTCCCTTCCAACCCCGTCACTGATTAAATAGATTAGAGTTAAATCATTGATAGAAAAACAATATAAAAAAATACATAATTTTCATAAAAAAAAGAAAATTTGGTTACAATAAATTACTTATACAACTGCCACTGAGTAATATTTTATATCTTACACTTCATGTCCCCCTTTCATCACTTTATGAAATGAATTCAAATATAGAGCGAACATGCTAAAAGGGGGTTGGCTTCTTCTAGTTTTAGTTTCTTTTTTTAAGCTGCCGAAAACTCAAGCAAATGCCACATTTAGTTCACCTTTCTATTCGCATATTACTTCAACTTTGTCTGAAAGACAAGTACAATAATTCTCATTTATTGGCCTTGTGACCTTTTAAAAGCCTTAAAAAAAAAACCTAACGAAAATCAAGTTACTTTTTTTAATCAACTTATTTAGCTTTGTTTATGCCCGAAGCCTTTGTTTATGCCCAGGTGGCAACGTTAATGAGCAATATGTATGCAAGAATCGGTGTTCTATGTGAAAGTGAAAATAAACAAGGATCAATTATATCATACTGAATCAGAAACAATCACACATTTTTCTTAGAGGTGGCTCGCTATTTCAACTAAGTCAGCTCATAGCTGATAGCATGATTACTATTGTTTATTTTCAATAAAAGCTAAGAGACATTGTGATAGCCCGTATCTTTTGTTTTTTACTAACTAAGAGTAAAAAGCACAAAA
Source organism: Syritta pipiens (assembly GCA_905187475.1). Classification (NCBI taxonomy): domain Eukaryota; kingdom Metazoa; phylum Arthropoda; class Insecta; order Diptera; family Syrphidae; genus Syritta; species Syritta pipiens. The sequence continues at coordinate 58,673,540 of LR994573.1, forward strand.
CAAAAAGACACATGAATGAGTCAGTATGGATCATGATGAATCGTTCAAATACTTAGTCAAAAGTGAAGGTAAAAGCACCTCAAAAAAGAGAAACATCGCCAATCCATTAATCTAACTTTTAATTTAATTAGCATATTCGCCAAAGTAAAAAAAATGCATTTATTATGTCACCTATGGTATTTAACAAGACGAATTTTAAATCTGTTTTCGACTTTTATCGGCTGCTCAGTTATGTTTTGTAAACGCGTTACTAAATTTCAGACACAGTAGAGTATGCTGCGTCATTCAAATAATTTACTGAGATCGATATAGTGACGTTGTAGACAGCAACCTAAAAGAATAGCGGTAGTCATACAAAAATACATTTAGCTGCTATAAATAAAACCGATGATTTGAATCTGTAAAGAAGATATCAATTTATATCCACATACTCTGTAACACACGCATCTTCATAAGACCTGGTTATTGATATGCAAATATCAACTTATCCGCAAACTAAAGAAAGTTTTAATTTATAATGCAATATCGGAAATATATTAGGCTCAAAACAATGAAGACAAGACAGAAGCTATGTCTGACCTAATATGGCAAAACATTTAATCAAGGTTTTTTTTTAAGCTGACGTATGTAATGAAAGAGGAATGTGAGCAGCGAAATTTTATTACAAAAAATAGTAATTATACGATCAAGTAATTATATGCCACTTAAAATTTTATCAAAATTTGAATAAGTCACATAAGAAGTAAGTTCAGAAAAGCGTGAATGCAAGTCATTTTTATACTTGCCATCATCAGACTAATCGAAATAATGCATTTTACGCCAAACTTTTTGAACAACTACGTATAGTACTAAAATCAAAGCTTGTCAGAAATAAAACCTTCCGTAAATAAAAAAAAATCACCCACATTTCACAAGCCTCCTAAACCAGATCGTTCACGATCGTAATAATATCGCAGAAACCGCAACCTATTAATCATGCAGTCGTACCTCATACCAAAACAAAACATAACTCAGAACCAGCAAAACTGCTTACGGGTTTACTGCGACGGCCTACAGAACTAGGCCAAACCAAATATTCACACATATTCACCAACATAATCACCAATAGCACAACTTTCGATCTCTGTTAGCAGCTTGTTGAGCTCTGAGCACTTTTCTCCATCTAACAAGCTCCTCTTTTTTCAACCGCCGACTGGCAATTTGTGCTGTAATACCTTTTTTACCGTTATATGTGTGTGTGCGAATATAAAACAGTCATCCAGCAAGGAAATCAAGTTCCGACTCCATTGACCACAAGTTTTTCACTTTTCTCCTGAAGCAACACACACTCCGTCTTACTTGATCTCTCACTCTCCCATTCCACCTGTTCGTTGCTCTTAAATTTAAATGTGCTACAGTATAACGGAACATGCTTGACTGCTTGGCTCTCTTACGCTCTCTCTCCCCCCATACCTCTTACAGTGTGTGTGTCTCTGTCGTTCTTTCTTCCTATCCAAAGTGCACAAAAGCTTAATCCAATACCGTTTTATCTTTTTTCAGCCAAAATCGCAGATATCGCACACCTAAACCCTTAACACACACACATGCTCGCAGTAAAAGGCTGAACCATAAAGAAAATTTCAGCTCAAGAAAAACTCAAAACTGGCTTTAACGCGCTTTACTGTGGTGGTGGTAGTGGCTGATGGCAGAGTAGACAACTTAAAGTGATCTTTGAATTCTTTTTGTGTGCTTCAACTGCTACTGCTGCTGCTGCTGGTGCAGCTCGAAGTTGAAAATATACATTTGCAGTTGGCTCTTTCAACTTCAGTCAGAAGGTTTTAAATAAGCGTTCAACTTTAGAGCTAGCTTCAGTTTGGTGCTTAAACGCGGCCCGCGAATTTCTTATTTCGCGTAAGACTGGCTCATTGCTGTACCATATTGTTGCCAATAGAACAAAAAATATTCATTCAAATTCGTAGAAGTCGTTAATTTTTGTTAGAAGTATTTGAATTATTAAATAGAGCGATGTCTAATTGAGTTTTTGTCCTTGTCTAATGTAAATTTATCAATATTTTTCGTTCTGATTAAAATATAATAATTTGTGATTTATAATTTGCTTAAATGAATTTTGAGAGTTTTAAGAAAACCAAAAATTGGACTATGTGCATTTCTTCAAAATTCCTTTCTGAAAAATAAATAAACAAACCACAACGGAGTTTTGTATTTATTCAAACAAAAAATTCGAACGCATCGAGAAAATATAAAACAATTAATTACATATATTTTTAACGCTAACGAAAAGTAACATTGGTCACATCATGTTTGTGAAGTGGAAACTATTATGTGGATTGAACCCATTCCCTTTTTTCATTTTATTCGCTTTATTATTGGATAGTCCACATCTAGCAAGTACAGTGCGAGTTGGATCACAATCAAGGATAAAAGGTGAGTGTGTACTAGGAGCTTAGTAACAACAAACTATGAAAACTTTTTACACTCAAACTTAGTTTAGTCTGGATTATAAAAAATTACTTGAATAATTTGGTTTTTATATGATTTGGTAGTTACTACTTGACCACAATTGGCAAGTCTCTCATAAAAAACTAAAGACATAAGTTGCGACCGACTGTACTCATTATTTCTTCCACTACTGTCTGGTTTGAGTTATTTTTTTTCTTCCAGACATAGTTAATGTACCATTGACAATTAATTTATTATTTTGTTTTGTTCAAACAAAAATATTCAAGACTTCAAGTTCATGGCTGTGGGAAAAATCTCATACAAAAACTTCCAGACATTTCATTTGCGTGGAAGTAGTCATTTTAATAATACATCAAAGCGGTAGTTCCTGTTCAACCGCTACCTTGCAACATTCTTAATGGGCAAAGAGGTTTTAATTAAATGTGTGAAAAAATACATGACACCTTATTTAAAGGTTAAACGAAAAGAGTTTGCATACTTCTTCACAAAAAGCATGCATAAAAATATATAACACCATGCAAACTACTTTTGTTCCATTTGTGAAAATAAGTGTAAAAGAAAGAACGCATATCATTAATGAATTTATAGTTTTTTTTTTAGCGCCAACATAACCAAACTAGATAAGAACATGCTCGTAACCAGCTACGAGTGCAACATTTGTCTTTCTATACAGAACTATCGTTTGGGATTATATGATTAAAGAATTCTTAAACTAACATTTCCGAGGACAACTACTTTATAAGGCGAAAATACATTCATTATGCAAATATTTCATCAGTCCTTACCCACGATATCATTTTAATTGAGCTGAGGTATCTGTGTGTACGATCAACGTGTTTTCGAACACGTTGCACAAATATACAGTGCAAAGGTGGGGTTTCTTTACTTAATCTTTAAAGTCAGTGATATAGTTCAAGCAATAAATATACGACAATCGTTGTTAGATTGCTTTTACTTGAATCAATTATGCTGCATGGTGGAATCTAAGTGAACGATAAAATACGAACGCAATGTAACACTAGTTTTTTTTTAGTTTTGATTTTATTATCTTTTTTTTTATTGACTCAGCGAGACATTATTTTAACGATTAAAGCTTAAAAATTCAAACATAAGTTGTTGATGAAAATAAGTCTGTGGCTTGTCTTTGTTTTGTAAACTCTCGGTATTTCGTACTGCATATTAACATAACGAAAATGCAATCTGATCTACATTTGTGTAGAACCAATTTATACAGCCAAATAAAAGTGAGAATATTTAAATGTATGACTGTCAACATTTCAATTAGATTACAGATCTAATGCATAAATGACCGAAATTGGTATTTTCTCATTTAATTAATTTTGCATAAATACCTTACCTTATTTATATAAAATAAACTTTGATACTTATATTTTATATAATGCGATTTTCGTTCAACTATGTTTGTCCCCATTCTTTTGCCCGCCACTGCATAATATTCAAGCATCTTTGGATTATTTTAAATTGAATTTTTTAACAGTTTACACGAAGTGAGTTACAATTAACGAAAGGAGAAAACCCCAGACACAAAAAACACAACTGGTTTTATTGTAATGACAATTCTTAAAGCGGAATTAAAAGAATTGATTAATTAAAGAGTTCCAACAAGATGGTACAGTTACCTTATAACAATTTTATAGTTCATCACATGTATCTCTGCTCTCAATCGATTTCTATCTATTTCGGTTAAGATTGTTATCTGAAGACAAGGAAACGAAATGTATTTAACTATCTAGGCGACGAAAACTTGAATGGCAGATTTACGATTCCGTTAATTGTCAGTTGAGGTCATCTAAATAAATGGTAATTACTGTAGAGTGGGACTTTCGTAACAGTACAATTAAAAAACAAAAATAGGGATTGGATCTTTGATGACTCTTGTTATGTGCAATTCATAGCAATGCCTAATTGAGGTAATTAAGTCGTGGTTAAAGTGAAAAACACGAATTTAAAATCATGACGTTATTTAACATACACATGAAGTCATTCTAATGTGTTGCAAACTGCCATCTTATTATGAATATCAAAAATATGGCGTTGAAGTTATCACATCATTCTAGTGTGTTTGTACATTGTAAATGTGCTGTTCAGATTATGTGCAATAGAATTCAATGAAAACTTCTTAACCTATGACTTCGTTGTTAAAAATTTCACCAAATATAGCTCTTCATTACATTCTCCGATTGTCTTATACTATTAACTTCGAAAGTAAAAAACTTTGCAATTTCATCGTTACAAAGACGTTATAAACAGTTTGACTAAAAGCCACGATTTTGATGGCCGTGTGGTCACTTTTCATATGGATATACATATACATGCACATATATTTTTACAGTTTCATTCCAAAGGAATAACGAAACCCTTATAGAATTCCTACGGTGTCCGTCTGTCTGCCTCCTTTACATATTTAACTTAACTTTTTTAAATAATTTCTGATTTCTTTGTAGTCAAGGGACGAAATTTGGAATGAAAGTGTATCGAAGCAACCCAAAAATAAAGTATGAATTTTTTTCCGGAATTAGTCGAAGATTACTGATACTAACGCTTGAAATAACTTAGCATCAATATGTGGTCGATATGGGTATCATCGGAAGATTGTAAAAATATCTGTCTGCCTGGCATTAAGCTTAAATCTAGGTAACTGGTGAACCACTCAGAATTAAGAAATGAAAGTTTTGCAGATGATAGGTTTGAATTATCCAAAGAAAGTTCCGAAAAAAAAACTTTAAAAGTTAAGTTAAAAGTAAAGAAACAACTTTATTATTTTAGATATTTAATATGGATATGGTTAGAAAGAGAATGGTACCTAGAGCTAAAAGTTGTACTTAGTAAGCACCTTAGTTCTATTGGTTAAAAGTTTCTAGACAATAAATCGCCACGCGTCTGGTGCGATCAGCAAATGGGAAAGGATTTTCTTTTGCTCAGTTTCATTCGAAATGAAAAGAAGAATTTTACAGAGGCTATTTTGATTTGATAATTTTTATGACTTCTGTTAAATCATGAGTGCTAATCTCTTTGCCGCAGAACGAAACCCTCGGCGTGTGAGTAAAACCTTTACTTGGTCGGTTTTTTTTTAAATATGCCTTTTTCTGGCAACATTTAAAAGTAAATAAGTAAGAAAGTATTAGTTGCAAACAAGTGTGCAAAAAGGTGTGAGAAGTAAAAATATAAGTTCTGTTCAAAAAATACATAAATCATGATAATATTTGAATATTATTTCATATGAAAAAGATTTGGAAACTTATTGGCACTCTCAAAACACAATCACGACCATCAATCAACTGGTTTCCTTAATATTTTTTTCCACTTTCTCGCCGGCTGGTGGAAAGTGCACTCACACGAATCAAGTGGAAAACCTGAATTGCAGTCACATTATTAACCGCGATTTAACCACCAAGGGTTCTTAAGCAATTGTATGTGTAATACAATATAATCGTAAGCTTATACTTAGCCACACATATTAGACGCAAGTGGTCTGTCAACGAGTGCTTTGAAGTTTAGTCACAGCTAAGATTGATTCAGCCTTGATAGTCTGCGAGACTTTATGAGAACTAAATACGCAGAACAACACCCCCTTCCTTTGCGGTATGCCTGGCCTATGGCAGCATTTGCATTCTAACGTGGGAAAGAGTGGCAACAAGTGAACGCTACATCTCGAGTTACATTCGCCACACACAAGACCCGTTCTCACGAGCCCTACTTTTTTCCATCTTAGTGATTTATTGGGAAAATAAATGAGTTCATCGTCGATTGCGACACACTTCTTAAAGAAAACCCCTTTCCCGCAAACGCAGCAAAATTAACGATTTCCTAAATATATATTCACTAGTAGATTGAAGCTCACATTTCCATAAATGAAAATTTTGCACGCTTACGTCAAAACTAAATAGGAAACCATTAAACTTTCTCAGCGTATAGATTGATTTTAAACGTGAACACTGTGCGAAGCATGAAAGTAAAATCAGCCAAAGTGCGAATTGAACCACAAGCATCTATGTGCATTGACGATAGATGTGTTTTGCAAGAGGTGTACGTGTCTTCAGTGGTTGTTTTGTACTTCCTTTTCCTCTGAAGCAGACATCTTAGTCTTGTCTATAAGCTGCATGGTGATAAATAAGTTTATAATTCGAATAAGACAACGCTTGGGAAGCTTTGGGAGGAGGATCAACAATATGACTGACGGTCAAGACCAGCAAATATTTAAAAGAGTTTCCAAGCCGAAAACAATCTCTGGCAGACAATCTCTTGGAAGCTTCGTCAGCGTAATTGATAGCTTTGCAATTTGCTTTAAACAAAAACCTGAAATTTCAGGAATATTTGAAAAGCTTTATGACGCGAACATGGAAACTACTAAAATACAATGCATAGAGTGGTGGACTAGCCGTAAATATGGCGTGCGCATTAAGCGTTTGTTTTATATCTTTCCGGTTTGGGGCAACAAAAAAAAGTATCTTCTTCAAACGCTACATGGATACGTGCATACCTCGCTCGTTTTTTCTGCATGTTTGAGTTTACTTTTTCTTCACAAAATGTCAAAGAAAAACAAAATACAAAAAACAAAGTGTGGAAAAGTTGTTCGTTTACTTTTAGAAGTTCATTGCGATCACGATGTGTTTCACCAGGCTCTCAGATGAGACAGCTTTCGTATGAAAACTTGGTTGACTCTTGCATGTTCACTGTTTGATATATAATATGTTAAGCTTAAGTTGTTGCAACTTATCGTCGCATTATTTATATACTGAGGTGAATGTCACCGAGCATTGTATGAAAACTGTCTTCAAAATGGACCCACACATGTTAAGCTACATAACTTCTGACTCAATCTAGTTTCTGATTTCCTGAATATTTTATATATTTTTTTCGTTCGTTTTTTTTTTTCATTTTAAGTGTTCAGGTAATTATGAGCGTTTAGTTATAAATTTAAACAAATTTAATTAATAGCGACTGTAACGTAGTCGATTGGAAAGTGCAAGTTTATCTCTGCATGACCATTTGTATGTGTTGACGCCGGCGAACTCTTGATTTTTTACAATTTTTTACTTTCCATCACAGCAGCTTGAACAATTTATTCATTCCCGTCGTAAAATGGCTTTCTAATCACACGAGTTAATCACAAGTAGCTCAAGAAACATGTTGCTGCAGAGGAAACTAGAAATATTATTTTGTAGTTTAAGTACAGAAGCAGACTGCGCCTACGTCCTCCCTAAACAAGTTAGAGGATCAAATTTGATTTGAAGACTCAATATAACTTTTTTTTATACGCATTCTGTATTACTTGTAATACGTGTTTACTATGCATGTAGATGAATGAACTTTTCGCACGCACGCACTTTCTATGCTAAAGTGACGATGTGAAAACTGAAGTGCGGAAAATCGATACGCAACAATTTCCTACGATTTTTCATTTTCATTTACGCGATTCTAAGCATATGCTTGGCCCGCCTCTCAACACGATTTCCCCGTGGAATTGCTATTTAACCTACTTCACATTTTTATTCTCCGAACGATACGCCGAAGATAAACGAACAGGGACACATGATTCAAACACATACGATCCACACACACATAACCAACAAAAAAATAAATCTGTAAACAAAAAGAAACGCGAATAATCATTTTGAGTTGTGTATAAGTTAGAAAGTGCAATCATTAGGTTATTATAAAGTGGTTTATGTGAGAATCTCTTTTGTTTAAGCGTTTCACACGTGCTGTGATTGACACTATGTGGAAAAAGTACATTTATTTCAAAAATGCGTAGAATTTATGTGCGTATATACCAGCGATTTAAATAAATGAAAGTTTGGATTTTAAGCAAATAATTTATATTGTTCGACTGTTGTAAAAATAAGAATAATGTTTTTTTTTGAAAATGCAAAATTGCTTAAATTGCTCGTCAAATTTTCTCCAAGCTTGAACATTCATTTAAACATGTACGTATTTAGCACATACGTCACTATGATCTAACAGTCATTTGACTTCGATTGATGTCATGTTTATGCAATTTCGTACTGGGAATGATAACCATTAGAAAACAATCCCGATCAAAACATGTACGTATTTAGCACATACGTCACTATGATCTAACAGTCATTTGACTTCGATTGATGTCATGTTTATGCAATTTCGTACTGGGAATGATAACCATTAGAAAACAATCCCGATCAAAATATCTGTTTACCTAATGGCAGTCAATTAGGTTAATCATACATATTCACTCAACAGTCAAACAATCGCAGATAATGGGAAATTTGTCAAATATCTGACTCAAGGAATCCATTCGGTCATACACACACTTTCTTTTACCTTCAATCCAACAGACAGACTTTCCATATTCAACCCCAGAGGCAATCAACCTATGGAGAACTCGCCTGCTCCTTCAATGGTTGACCGAATCTGACTCAAATTACAATAACAATTGAATATTGAGCACAATGACACAAACAGTGACACAGAAAAAACGAGCTCTCGTCGACAACGTTGGCAAGTGTTATGTAAGACTGTGCAGAAGGAGGCACAAATACCATTCGAAAACAGAAAAAAGACCACAACCAAAACTAAGACAATTACCAACTAAAGATTATAATCAATTTTGTGGCTACAAAGCCGGCTGCTCCAATTTATGCTGAACTTTTTGTCTTCGTTTTAAGCGCAGCAGCCTAAAATCGTGATCGTGGAACGCGCGCTCGTGTCCAGATCACCTGCATCTCGAGCTAACAAGTCGCTGCGGTATGTTGACTTTGTGACGTTGTGACGTTGTTCGCAGACCAGCATCATCAGCGCATTTACTATGTACAACTTGATTGATTTTAAATGTTTGATTTCTTGTCACACTATCTGCATTCTAAAGAATGACATTGTGTATGCTATGTACTCCTTTTGAATCAGTATCCAAGTGAGTTTACGTTTCTCAAGAGGTAATGCTTGTTACTAGTTCAGTGGATAAATCGAATTATCCTGGCCAGCGAGTGCAGTGTTGTTGATGGTAGTTATATCACTTTCAACAATGATTGCATGCGGCATATTTTCTGTCTGAACAGACTTGGTGATTCCTAATGGGTTTCATCGAATTATGTCATATTTTTCTTGCAGAGTTGGTAGTTTATGAATTATTTATTCCAACAAGCAATTTAGCACCTTCTAACATGCGTTAAAACAAATTACTGAAAACGATTTCAACACGGACTATGAGTAATGAATTCTATTGTTGCAGCCTGAGAGATCTTCCCACCAAAAAAAATTGTGTGTGTATGCGAAGTTCTATTTGCATTGAGACTCTGACAAGAATGTTTATATGTAGCAGCACAATGAACAAATAAACAATTATATTAAAAAAAAATCTTGCTTGAAGAATCCACGAAACTGGGAATGAACTAACTTATTAATGACTGAAAACATCACCGATAGCAAAGCGAACTGAGCAACAAAAATCGAAGGATGAATAACTCTCTACCTCCAAAGCTGACAAATTTATTTGACATAAAAACATCCTTCTAACACTATAGCATTCAAAACTTTAATGTCATCAAATTAAATACAACATAATGTCAGCGAACGTTTGTAATTAGATTCTCTATGACCTAGAGAGTTTAACCTAACCTTAACCTAAACCTACACATCTTTTCACAAAAATGTGCGTATGTATTTACGCTTACATTAAAACATCCATCTGTTTGTGAGGTTTATGACATTAACATCAAGATCTGTCTGTACTCAGTCCTCTCATCGAGGTTACCTCTGAAATTATCCAAAATTAATAAATTGCATGTCTTCGTATAGAAATACGATTAGCAAAATGTCATTAGCAATATACCCTTTGTCCTCCTACCTTTTTCCCCTTTTTCTTTTACCTCTTTATCTGCACATCTTAACATATATTATGTCCCAATTTTAACTATTCCGCTTTTCTCTCCCCAAATCGTACATTAAAGAAAATTTGATGATTTGGAAATCGGAAAATTAAGTTCGTTGCCCAACTCTTTCGTTTTACGTAACCACACTCAATTTTTAATTGTGTTTTAATCACGTCTACAAAATTACAATCTGTACATCTCTTAACTTGGGTGACGAAAGTTTTAACAAGTACTTACCATTGCCACAACGCAGAATTTGTGATTTCGAGCCACCATGCCACATCAACCAAGAAATTAACCCAATAAGCAACAGCTAACAAGAAGGCTTTATAATATTCAAAATTGGGAAAGATAATTTTATTAGTTTCTAAGATTTTAATTAAATTTTCGCGATTAAATTTTTATAGCTCTACGCGTAAAACATAATTTCAATTCAATAACATAGCTTTATAGCAAGGTCGCTGAATTAAAAAGCGTCTCAGCAACACACCTAAATTAAATAAATTTTGCAAAAGGAAATGTCAAGATTCAAATATATGTATGTACGAGTCTGTCGGTTTGACTATCTCTAAAATTGTCTGCCATTGTCGAGTGAATACTTCAAACTAATCAACTACGAATGCTTATGGTAGTAGAGTTTGTGTGGGAGCACTCATACTTACCAGTAACCTATAAATCTCGCTCTCAGTGTCACATGCACGTATAAGCGATATTTTTTTATACAGCAGATCAATTGATGCAAGAAAAGAAAAGAAATCAAAAGGAGACAAGTCACGAATTTGACTTCAAAATTAAAAAAAAGTATGTATCTATTGCAACACAATACAGCTCACGCAGATCGTTTGCATTACGATTTCCACTCTAAGGTCTTTCAACTATCTCCCAGCATGCATTCACACAAACGCATGCACGTGCTTGTATAGTAAAAGAACCAAAAATCAAAAACTTCGTTGGACACGTATACGACGTACCGTGTCCCGAATTAGCTGTGTGCTAAAAATTCCGAATCCTCGACAGTACATGCAAGCAGTTTTCTCTACCCTACTTGCGTTGCGTAACAATAAACACCGGTGTCGAATTTGGACTATCTAACTGTTGTTAAAAATTCAATGGAAGCTCGACAAAGGCGATGCGTCTCATAAATTCTTTTTTTTTTAAAGAGAATAACGTGTTATGGTTCTTTTTATTTAAATGAGAAGTTTTTTTTAAATGAGAATTTTTAAAACAGATACCGTTGAATTTATATACATATTTTTGAAACTAAATCGGTTTTGTATCTTGCAACATTCACTTCAAGAAACGTATTATATAAAAACAGGAAATACACACGTATTATTGTGAGCAGCAAATTTGATCATTTTAGCTAAGAAAAACTCCTTTTTGCAGATTCTCTTTGGTATCGAGACAAGTCAGATTGATTTTTTTTTCATATTTATAAACCGATTGCATTCTTTCAAGTCCAACTCCCTAACAGCTTCCGAATAAGTAAGACAACACGTCTGACCCAACTTTTGATCTGGATAATTCCTTTTCCGTTTCTGTACACTTATGTGCTGATAAATGTTCAGTCAATCTTTCGCTGATAATATGTATGAACTTCAAATTAACAAATGTTTGTCATATTAGTGCACTTTGTTTAGTGTTATCGTCTTATGGTTACGTTACGTTCTTTCGCATTTGTGTAAAATGTTATTACCTGTACGGATGACGCTAGTCGACGTTATAACAAAAAAAATTAGGATTGTCGCTTGACAATCTGTATGTACATACATACATACATTTCGTTCAAACTTATGATCAACCCGTAAAACGAGAATTAAATTCAAAAATATGCAAAATACATAACGCGAATTGTTGACAGGAACACCAGACGAGCCTTTTAGATTTCTTGCCCGGCTGACATTCAATATAATTGCATCCAACCATAACTAGTTTGCACACATTAATGAGAAAGATGGTGTCATGTCGTAGAGGTGTGTGATACTTTTGAAGAATGTATACATGCCGTTAAGAATGCAAAAGTACTTGAATAAAAAGATAATTAGAAAATATATTTTAGTGGTCAGGTGGGTTTGTTTTATCCAAAAATAGGTTAACAAAAACTAGTTTTCACATCGGTAGTGAATTGTTTAAAAAGCATCCCGCGTTTTTAGTCACATTTTATAATGCTGCTAATTTACAGTTGAAGTAACCCTGCTTGTAAACAATGTAATTAATTGTAGTTTATGTAATTACTTCATTGATTATGCTACTTATATCTATATTTTTTAGGAAAAAACTGTCCACATTTTAGGAACCGAGATCTTATTGCTTTACTTTGCGGACAGCATTCGAATAAAATGAGCTTCTGCTGTAAATCTAAAATGATTTCGTTCGTGAACTTAAACTTTTTTTCTCATTTTAAGATACTTTAGTACCTATTCTTTTTTATCTTTTTATCACTGGAAAAATAAGATGGTGCCCTAGCTATATAGGAAAAACTCAACTCAATTTTTTATTTTTTTTTAAACCCTAAATGGCCACACGATAAACAAATTCGTGCTTAATCTAAATTGTGCTTACGTGTTAACCTGAATATCGCTATTATGAAATTCTTCCTTGGACAGTTGCTTCACAGCGCCATATCGCGTGTGGTACTAACTTGGAGTAAGGGTATACCTATGTAGCGTGAAAAGAAACGTATTCACATGCGGCAATTTATGCAAAACGGGATTTTTTTTATATTTATTACCTCTTTCCTGCTTCAACCTTTGCTAATACTGCTCCCATTCCAACAGACACTTTTCCTCGCACACAAATAGCCTTCATGTCACACATTCCTCTAGTTGGTTGTGAAATCTTTTATGTTATTGTTGTATGGCTACTTTGTACTATTGCCAACACTGATCAAAGAACCATTGATTCTAAACCTATCGGCTGTGGGAAAGTTTCCTTGCAACTTCAACCTAATGCGTAAACACTTATTCGTTATTTTATTTACTTAGAATTCTTAGTTGCAACTCATTTATATTTACATATTTCTTTATTGAATTGTATCACTCAATAAACTTATCGGTTGAAAAGCTTAATGCTATAAATGTCTTTGATTAATAAGACACATGCGCATTAAATAAAAACAGGTAAACACATTTAAATAGTTCCAACTATGCAACGTGAGCAGTGTGTATCTTGTAATTACAAAAATTGCCTTTTGGGTCAGTATCCATGTGCATACATAAGTTACTTTAAGCGTATTGTCCGGCAGATGTAAGGTCATGTGACCTAATTTCATTTTATGTTTTCTTTTGCTGACACATCTAGATCTCTGGCCGTTCTCTGATGTCTAATTAAATGTTGCTAATCCGGTTCTCAGAGAAGAGCATACAAATTTATTCTGCTTTGATTATTTTTATGGAAAAAAGGAAAACACAACTGTGCGTTGCCTTAGTTGCCTTACCCATATTGTTTTTACATTGTTAGTTTACACTTTCCGCCGGTCAACATTGTTTCATATTTCAGCTGGCTTTTGTATAGCGGCCATAGAAAATGATGTGGCGTCTAGAATTCATGGACAGAATTGGACAGAATTGTATGCAGTGAATAGACAGTTATCAATCTTACCGATCTACTGGAGTTTAAAAAATAATGTTACACATTGTGCATGGATATATCGATTATTCCCTCCTTGAAATTAACTTAGCGAAAACTGCCGAGCAGAAACTTTAAGCATACTTTCATAATTTGTTCCTCGATATGGTTTATTTTTTTTTATTGGATATGGTCTACCATTGCAAGCATTACAGTTCAATAACCAGGTCAAACAGCAAAAGAGACTTACGCTGAAATTAGTAAACAGAAAAATATTTAAATTATTAACAAGGCTACATGAACATTCTAAACCAGTTTTCAGTAGTAAGATATTTCAACTTGCTTTTACTGATCTGGGTGATTGTCTTTAAATAGCTAACTAATAATTGTAAGCTTTGAAATGGTTTAATCGTGTTATCTGTTCACATTATATCGAACTGCAGCTGTTTTACGAAAGAGTTAAAGCCGAAAATGCTAACTCAAGGTCTTTTTTGCTGCTCCGGCTGTTTTGTGCAAAACAGAGGAAATCCCTTGACCTTCATTAACACCAGCCCAGAAAAAGACTCCTACCCGCAAAGTCATTGACGTTTCCTAGAGTGTGACTAATGATAATTATGTCTTTGAACAACCATTCCTAGATCGCTACATTCCTTTTATCGATCTGTTCGCTAAGCATACGATTCAGGTAAAACAACTAACATCTAACCGCAACAAAAAGTTAAATGAAAAATTGCCTTATGCCGATGCATGCAAAAGGTTCCAGAAGCACCCGTATTTAGAGCATGCAGTTTGCCTTCAATTCTGACGCAGTCTTTTAGCGACACAGCCAAAATGGATGAATTGGTCGGAACGGCATAATTGGGTGTGAATTGGCGCTCGGCACAGACACTCAATCATTACTGATTGAGTGTGTACGAAGAAATTTGCGGTGGGCATTGTTTCATGCCTGGCTTTAGCGATGTTTACAAATTTTTTTAAGCCTTTTCGTTATTTTACCAAGACACTCGATTTTCACTTATAACGATACGGACTTCAAAGCAATGTTCAACGATTGCGCTGCTAGTGATTACGCAATTAAATGTTTTTGTACTTTCATACGTCTCTTTAAAGTTAGTTTAGTGTGAGTTCTTATTGGTGTGATGCAAGCTGACAAAAGTGGAAAATGAAAAGGAAAAAGAATGGCGAAGTACGCTATATGGCAAAAACTTCAATACGTTGGTTTGGCAGTTGCAATAAAATTAGACTTAATCATGCGCTATGATCGGCATAAAGTTAGCAGTATATTAAACAAGGGGTGTTCTTTTTTTTTAAGCACCATTACGTTCAAATTCCGTGTTTAATACTTTCTTTATGGCTCTGAATCTGAGCGGTTCTAAAATACTTGCTACTTGAAGTTATGATGACTCCTGAAGCTAAAATATAACATGCATATAATTCATACTCCTCTTGGCTTATAAATAAACCGCACATTGAACCTTTAAGCAAAATTAACACAAGCTAAACAAAAACATTGCAACATTGAAATATTTATTTACAACAACGGCCAATACCTCATATACAGCGTAATTGATGGCGCAGATCATTACTCGTAAGTAATTATTAAAGTAATATTTCCATGCACAAAAGGTATATTAAGAGGAGAATATATTTAGAAGATTACACATGGTACAGTCCCGCTTCCAGCATGGTCTTAAAGGAAATCCGCATGGACTTGCTGAGTAATCCATAAATAACACGATTTAATTGACACTTAAAATAAAAAGTTCATCTAATTCTGTAGTGCCACTAGCAGATGTATGTTGTACAAATACACACGGATATAGCATGAAAGGTAACTGTGTGCACAAAAATAAATACCTTATACCTGCCCCAGTTACGTACCGCGATCGCAATAGAAGATTGCTAAGAATCTGGCTCCACAACAGAGCATGACTAAGACGTACTTTTTATGGTGTTGGTTGCAAACAGACTGCATGGCTCATATTCGCACGTAATAACCTCAGAACCATGTACGATACCGCTGCAAAATGACAGTTTTTATCGATCTAGTCGTTAAGTCAACTAATCGATTTTGTTTTTCGCTGTATTTGGTACCTTAAGCGATTGTTAAAATTCCTCACAAATAACCTTTTAAACATGGTTAGTAACTATTTAAATCAAACTAAAAAAAATTCGTTTTCGTTTGACTTTGGCTAATTGCATTCCTTAAACACGATGAGAGATAGTTTGGAATGGCGGAAATCAGATCATAGGCGATATGAAACAAATTACTTCCGGTAACAAAAACAGCACTCTCGAACTATTTTGGCTAAGTCCCTTTTCTTATGTAGATTTTTTATTCCAAAAAAAAGTCTTCATTAGTACTAACGATTGCCAAGCAACGCTTTTAAATAGTCATTGCAATAGGAAATCTGTTTTTCTAAAAATAAAAGCAAGATCATCATATGATTTAGTAGAGCATTAAAATATGACACATGTATCACATGAAATCCGTTAGATGTTATAGAAATAATCTATATCTTAAATTTGGTTTTATTTATATAACCCATCAATAGCTTATTTATTCATTGAATGCCTAAAAAAACAAACCCAGCGTATAAATTTACAAATTAAAAAAACTACGAAAGTTCACAGCACGCAATTGAACTTGACCCAGAGAGCCACTGCGTGCGATAACTTATGCATGAGCGTCGACTTAATTACGATTAAGAAGTCATTGCCCTGAATAATATTAATTCAAGATGCGTGAAGAATACATTAAATTGAGTATGGACATCTAGGCGTAGGTTGGAAGTTTTAAGATTTCTTCTTGGAGCAGTATCGGGACAGATACCCACATGCTCCAAACATATGTTGTATACATTCTCATATTGTTCACAGCATGCAATGCATTCTTTGTCAGTTTATCCGACTGTCAAATTTAGTATTTTTCCCAATACACAGAACAAACATTACGAAATTTGTTTGTGTTATGCACTTATGAATAATTCAACAATTTTTTGCTCTTTTTTGTTTTAAATAAATTCTGGAAAAAAATGTTTGAGCCATATTTGTAAAAAAAAAAATAACCTTGAATATAACTATAGACCACAATGAGACCGAAACGAATCAAAATAAAATGAAAATGAAAATGAAAAGAACATGTCTTTAGCATTAACAATTACTGGAGGTGCTAGACCAGAACGTCTTTATAAGGAAAAGACTTGTTCGCAAAAGCAAAAGAGGGATAAGCGGAACGGTTTCTTGAACTTATCTTTTCTGCTTTAAAACAAATGATAATAACAATAGTTCGTAGCGCAACAGCCCGCGGACGGCTAGAACCTAGCTTTTTGCCCCTCCACTGTCTTGTGCTCGATATAATTTGACACATGTAAAGAAGACCTACAGTTTATTGCCGGTTCCGAACGGCGAATTGCGAAAATGTTTTGTGACAGATGTACTTCAGGAGGATCGTCAGTCGTTCGCTGGAGGTGGAGCTGTAAAAATTGTTTGCTGTATATTCTCCACCAGCTGGATTCGAAAATCAAATTATAGTACTTCCTTATTTAATTAACTTTATCGTATTCAAGATCTGTTCTGAAATCAAATAGGTAATATTCATTACTCAAATTTCGTAATTGGTTATTTTCCTACCAATTCTTATTTTGATTTCCTGCATATAAAATGGTCTTAAGCCTTTTGAAAAGTAAAGAAAGTAATGCGTTTTCTTATAAAATTACTTATATATTTTAGTAAACACACAGATTTCATAATTTATCTACACCTACTCGAATTTAATTAACAACCCGTTCGTAAAGAAAATATTTCAATAGTCCATAGACGTACCTGACAATCATAAATTATATCGAACTCTAAATTTTATGATTATAATGACTGTGATTATATCAGCTAAGCAAATCAATTCCGAAACCAAATACAGTTAGTCTCTTTCATGAGAGTTTTTCAGTGGTGACCTAAAATTATTCAGCCCGAGCAAAAATCTTGTGGTTTGGATTCGGAACAAATCCGCATCATTCAGTACTACCGTCTAATACGGAGGCCATTATTGAATCATTCCTTGAGGCTTGGCCAGCACTTTATTCTGCAGTGGATACTGCACCAATTTAGGCGTGAACGTTGGCAAGTAATAAGAAGTGGTACACCTAAAAGTCATATGACCCAAGGCTAACATAATGCACACCATTCTGCATTATCTTGTATTGAGTATGCGATGCATTTGAAATTCCATAGCTAGAACCTTTTACTATTACTTTGACAATGCCAAAAAATCAATTTCTTTTAGTTAAAACCGTTAAAAATCCTAGTTAAACCAGTTTACAACGCCATAAATAATGTTTGTATACAAAAACTAACTCGCTTCTATTGTGAAAAATCACACAAATGTGCTCTATGAGCTAGGTATTCATTATAGAAGAATTATATTCTCCCATGAAATGTAGGCGCTGCCTGCTGTATGTGGGAGTACTGTAATACGTATTAGTACCTCGTGAGAACAAACCAAATACTCATTGCTTAGACTCTGACCTTCTTTTAGACAGATCACAGAAATTGTGAGAAAAAGTAAGGATCAGCCATTTTCAACGTTGTATGTGTAAAATTGGAAACGTGCTCATTTAACTTAAACAATTAACTTAATTAACTTAATATTTGGCAGTTAGGACATACAAAACTCATAAAATTTATTTATTCATAAATAATAGTCATACATTCACAATAGAGAAAAAGGAAACACCATGGGCTACCGCATATGCTGTCTTAAGAAAGTTAAGTGAAAACAAACAAAAAATATTTCTTCATACAACCATTTTTAGGTACCTACATATGTACATATGAGTACATAAATGACAAGATAATAACAGTTCATTTTACAATATCACATTAACAAGTGCGTGACCAAAACGCGACTTTTTTCCCTTGTTTCATTGTTAAAAGTAAAAGTTTTCCACACAATTTCACATGCGTTCTAACAAGAAAACGCAACAAACTTTCCAGTCTACTTGTTTGGCGTCATAAATTCCACCATTCGATAAAGACAATGACTATTTTTCTGCCTAACAGAAATTTTTCTATGTTTTTCTCAAAAATTAGTATTCCAATATATGCAGCACATACACGAAAGCTACAAGCATACAAACACTGATCGATTATAATTAAACCCGTATTCAAAATTAATTTGTATTCGCGTACATATATTTATGTAAACCACATTTAATAAACAAAAAAAAAGACAGCATTTCATACAAGATAAATAAATTTGGTATTTAATAAAAAAGTTAGTTAACGTTTGGAGAATATATCACTTACATATTCATATTTTCCTTCAATTGAACCCCTTTATCCGATAACGCCTACTGACACTTAGCAGAGTCATTCCAACTCAGGCATAGGATAAACTCAACTCAAATAAAACCTATTGCTACCTTAAAAGGTTTATTAGAGTCTTTTTATTGCACATAATTGGAGACTTTAAAATTTTTCATTTCTTTTCAAAAAGTTGTTGCAAGTGTGAAAAGTTGATTGATTTTCATGCGCGTAATAAGGGTCTCGAGTAAATTTCTTTTCGCTCTGCTTGTTACCAGGTGACTTTCACTTTTGTTTTCAAATTAAAAAGTCTGGCTTAATTGGCCTATCCTATAAAACTCATGGTCATAAAATCATATTTAAAAAAAAAAAAAACACTGACATTTAGTTAAATTACAACTCCCAAAAGATAATGATACTGATTTTAACGATTATTTTTGTTATACAGGAAGGAATTATAACGTTGAAATAAATACCATCATTAGAATATCGAAAATAAAAGAAAACTCAAAATTTATACTTACGCCAATAAATTGCAATTTGAACATTTACTTACATAATCTTCTTTTATTACAGATCAATCTTCGTCGGGGTCGTATTGGCAAACACACGTAGTAACACCATCCTCATCATCCATCTTAGACTCGCCATTTTTTTCTGCGACGCACGGTCTTGTTCAGACTCATCCCTCGTTAAGCAATAATATTCCTCGGCCATTGACAAGCAATAGTCTTGGCAGTGGTAGCAAAAATGCGGCTACATATGTGCCAGGTACTGGAGGTAGCCTGAATTCAAGGCAAAGCATCAACAGCGGACGTTTTGGATCAGCTCCTGCGGTAGCAGTAGATCCCAACCCAAAGTCGCCATTCCGACATTTGGATTATTTTTCAAGTGCCACTGCGGAATTGAGGAGAAATCCAGCATTATCCGCCCCAGATGAGTGTGCTCGTGCTTGTCGAGAGGGGGAACCACCAAGGATCTGTTATTACCACTTCACCTTAGAGTTTTACACCGTCCTGGGAGCGTAAGTAATTGTGGTAATGTTTTTTCTAAAATAGTGGGCTGTGCACAATGCAGTGCAAACCAGTTAAGAGAAAATATTTAAAAATATGTAACAATCCTCCACTGATGACTAAATAACGAAAATGTTGTTATCTAGTAACAACCATGGGTAGAGAAAATAGTTTTATTTTTTATAATTAATGGAACGTAAGATTTTGAAACATAATTTTGATATTGATACCTCTAAGCCCTGGTATGACGCAAATCACAGGATTGCACGGACCACCCGCTGTTATTCATAGCAGCACCATTTCCTTGCTAGTTGTGTTACTGCAAGGCTACCCACTACCCACTACCTCGTAACCTGGGTTTTTATTTATATTTTCTGCTCCGTGCTCTGTTTGCATAATAATCTGCTTCGGCGCAACACCATACGCCCCTTTTTCCTTTTCAATCTTAATTTCTCGAAAGCCAGCTTTTCTGTTCACTTTCTCAGAGTTTTCCATTTCAATGGGAAAGCAGCAGCTGGACAGCAGCAATGTAAAAAGAAAAGCGAATGAACATAAACCAATTGGATGGATGAAGGCATCTACATATATAATGTATATATACATTTTTTTGTTTTTGTTTTTATTTTCCGACGCTGACGGTGCAAGACAGAGTAGTTAAATCAGGTGTGATGCGGTGTCATTTTCCACAGACGATTATGACTTTTTTACGGATGCACAAGAGGGTTATCGCACTCTGCGGTTATAATTTTGTCGGCATACTCGTACTTGGAAATGGATGGCAAAAAACAAAAATGGATTTGAACCAGTGATCAAAATTTATAGATCGACACGATTAGATTCGAGTAGACTCTCACGCACAAATCTCATGTTATTTATATGTTAAAGTAAAAATTAAATTTGTAGACGATCTCGATCTCGATGTTTCATCATAAAAGTAATCGGACGATTTTATGAAAGTACTTAATAAGAGAAATTGAATTAAACCTTGTCCGACTTCGTAAATTTGAACTAACTGCATGCAGCAATTCAATTGTTATAGCATTCATAAAAAAATACTTTTTTCTCCAAAAACTAAAAACAAAAATAGTGACGCTTAAATGTCAATCTAATAAATAAATATTGCATTGTTCTCCACAGCGCCTGCCAACTGTGCACTCCCAATGCAACCAATACCGTATGGAGTCACTGTCAATGTGTACTAGCTGATGGTGTTGAACGCGGTATTCTCACAGCGAATCGAATGATCCCGGGGCCGAGTATTCAAGTTTGTGAAAACGACAAAGTTGTTATCGATGTAGAAAATCACATGGAGGGCATGGAGGTTACCCTTCATTGGCATGGTATTTGGCAACGTGGATCTCAATACTACGATGGTGTGCCGTTTGTAACTCAGTGCCCAATCCAACAGGGAAATACATTCAGGTATAGTTATTTTTATTTTTTAAATCCATCAAAATAAATGTTAATTTTCAGATATCAGTGGACAGGCAATGCTGGTACACATTTTTGGCACGCTCACACTGGTCTGCAGAAGATTGATGGACTGTATGGCAGTATTGTCGTCCGTCAGCCACCCTCGCGTGATCCAAATTCTCATATGTACGATTTTGATCTAACAACACATATTATGCTCATAAGTGACTGGCTTCACGAAGATGCTGCAGAAAGGTATCCAGGTCGTTTGGCTGTCAACACTGGCCAGGACCCTGAGTCATTGTTAATCAATGGAAAAGGACAATTCCGTGATCCAAACACCGGATTCATGACTAATACGCCATTAGAAATATTCACAATTACACCTGGTCGACGATATCGTTTCCGTATGATAAATTCATTTGCTTCGGTTTGCCCCGCTCAGGTCACAATTGAGGGACATGGCATGACAGTAATAGCCACTGACGGTGAACCAGTGCAGCCAGTTGAAGTTAATACAATTATTTCGTTCTCCGGTAAGTACGGGGCATGCTAATGCTAATAGTCATTATAAAAGTACTCTCCGGCAAGAAATTCAATCTCTCGTTGAACTTGCAATTCACACTTTACCCATTGATAAAGGTGTCTTAGAGAAATGCTCGAAATTCTTCTATATGCAAATTATTACACCTTCTGATAGCAATATATAATATATTAGGTTGTCAAATATCTCCCTTCCGCCTTTTGGTCTTTTGAATTTTCCGGTTATGTACAAAGCGCTCTGTAGCGCTTTTTCAAAGACAAAAAGGCGGAAGGGAGATATTTGACAACCTAATATAATCCAATACAATGAAGTACTAAATTTTGAAAGCAAATTTCTCGAAGCTAGCGGCGCAGGGTGATAAATCAAACAATGAAATCAAATTAATTTCTATAGTCAACTAATTCTTAAAAATCACCAACTTATCTGGCCATCTGACTTATATTGAAACCCAGATACACATTTTTTTGTTCGCTAAAACTAAGCTCATGATGGCGCCTAAGGCAGACAAACTTTTTGTTGTTTCTTTATGATCTTATTTACAATGGCAGAGTTTCTAACTTAAGTACCACTACACAATCGCATAGGTGAACGTTACGATTTCGTTATCACGGCTGATCAACCCGTCGGAGCTTATTGGATTCAATTGAGAGGCTTAGGGGAGTGCGGTATTCGTCGTGCACAACAATTGGCTATTCTTAGGTACGCCCGCGGTCCATATCAACCTGCATCGCAGTCACCAACCTACGATGTTGGAATTCCACAGGGTGTGGTAAGTACAATTTGCTTTTTCTAGACACTTTTTCTATGCGCGGGTCAGCTCTTAATATGAGCTGCACGAGTCATCCAATGCCTTAGAGCAATATCAATAAATGTTTATAATACTTTGAATTTGAATCGAAAATCTGGGTAAGTTATATTAAGTTGTAAATACTAAATTATCTTCAGTTCAGCGTCAAGATAAAAGAGATTTGTACGAGTGCAATTAACTTTATTACTCTATTATTTAAATCCTACAAGTATTATTCATGATGTTCTCATGGTTTGATAAATCATGAGGAAGTGTAAATATTGTACAGTTAATATTATTTCCCGTTGCTGTTGATATGGCTTTTATTTACCTATAAAAGTTAGAAACAAATTTTTGAGAAACATGAAGTGTTAGCGTCAAGTCCAAGATTCATTATTTTTTTGCCACAATTCTACTTTAGTATAAAATAAGGAAAATACTTCATTAAATCTTATAGATTTTTTCCAAGGCTGAGGTCCTGAAGGACCTACAAAAATACATCTCTTATAATAAACATGTCAAGTTCTATCCGCGTAATACACACAGTGAGTTTTGTGTGCTAGAATTTTTGACATGTCTTAAATTGACCATACTGTTCTATCGAATATTCTCGGTGTCAATGCTTCGAAAGAAACAGAGCTTTAAACTGTTCTTTTACACAGTTTACCACTCTAGCGGTCAATTGAGGATAAAGTTCAAAAATGTACAACCCAGTGGTATTTTTTTAACAGCGCTCTTTATAGTTTCCTTAGACACATGTACTTTTTCCAGTTTTAAATTAATACCCAGCTTGTATATTAATCAGCAAACATTTTTTATTTTTTCATTTCAATACCTCGGAATAAATGTAAAAAAAACACAATGTAAATTTACACCACACAAAATATAATATATTTACTCGGATATATTTTTATAAACTTGTGTGTATATTAAAATACTCGGTATCAACCTGGTGAACTGGTCCCTATCCATACCCATAAAAATATCCAATTCGAACTAACTGAAAAGGTAATGAATCCCTTGGATGCTCAATGTAATCGAGTTCGCGATGATGCCGTTTGCGTTAGCCAACTGAAAAACGCTCAAGAAATAGATCGAGCAATTCTCGATCCAAAGCCAGATGTCAAAATTTTCCTTCCTTTCCGTTTCTACTTGTATCCAGTGGAAGAGCTGTTTCAACCTAATACTTACAACAGGTTTTTGGGTAAGTCTGCAAACATTTATTTAGAAAAATTTTAACTAACCTGCATTCCCTTTTACTTCAGTTGCTCCAACTGGTGATCATGTTATTTCTCTTATCGATGAGATTTCATATCTATCGGCGCCTGCACCGTTGACATCCCAGTACGATGACATTAATCCCGAACAATTTTGTAATGGAGATAATCGGCCAGCAGATTGTGGGGAGAACTGCATGTGCACCCACAAAATAGATATTCCAATGAATGCAATTGTGGAAGTCGTTTTAGTTGACGAAGGTATAAGCTTATATTCCTACATTTATCTATTTTTTTTTTTGCGCATTAAATGGGTTTTTTTTTGTAGTTCAACAACCCAACCTTAGTCACCCGTTCCATTTGCATGGTTATTCCTTTAACGTGATTGGTATTGGTCGCTCGCCGGACAGCAATGTAAAAAAGATCAACTTAAAGCATGCGTTGGATTTAGATAGACGCGGTCTGCTGCATCGACAATATAATCTACCTCCAAACAAAGACACAATTGCAGTTCCCAATAATGGATACGTTGTTCTGAGATTTAGAGCTGATAATCCTGGTGAGTCAATTTTCTTCCTTTTTTTAGGCATAGTTTTCTGAAAAGTTTGATCTCTTCTTTTAAGGTTTTTGGTTATTCCACTGCCATTTTCAATTCCACATAGTTATTGGAATGAATCTGATCTTGCAAGTCGGAACAAATGCCGACCTGCCACCAGTTCCTCCAGGTTTCCCGACATGCGGTGACCATACGCCGAAAATACCTATTAATTAAAAAATTATTTAAATAATTAAATGAAATAGACTACCATCAATCACCTCTGCCCCAAGACAGTAACAGACTTTTACAGAAACAAAGCGATGAAATATTAAAGTTAAATGAATTTTGCTTCATTTACCCCCGTTTATGGATTACCGTAAAGTACAGTAGAAATATTGCAACGCATTGCGCATCAGTCATATGGAATAGAATGGTGGTTTTTGCGCATTTAAAATTTTCTTTTTTTTTTTTAGATACATACATATGTAAGCTTAAAAGAACTTTAAATTCACGCAAAACCAGTACGAATACACTTTCATCTCACATTTTTTCTTACACCTCAAAACAAATTTATACCGCGCGTGTAATTAATCTCTTTCACTTATTCGTTTTGTATATTTTTCAACCTATCTTATATGTATCGTATTAGAAAACAAAAAACATAATAATAAATCCTGCCTTAGATAAATCTTTCAAAGTTGGACGTAACTAAATCCTCAGATCTGGCTTATTTAATTTATTACGGTTTTATTCAAAATTTAATATGATAAAAGAAACAAACAAAATCGATTGTCTACGTCCAATGATTAAGCATAAGCTTTTGTACAGCATTTTTATATTATCTAAGCCTAACAAAAAATAAATTAATTAAATAAAAGTATATAATATGTATTAAAAAGATTGAGACACGTATGGTTCTAGAAAGCACTATTAAAAAATGTATAGTTTTTGTATGACACCTAATTTTATGAATAACAAAAAAAATATATGAATTCTGATAATTTTAATTGTAACATAGTTTGCATATACATATTTATGTAGAATAATTATATTATTTGATTCTTGTTTTGAAATAACACGAAGTGGATAAAAAGAACCTGACAATGAAGACGCTGCTGCGCGTGCCTGAGTGTTGTAGTTAAGTGCTAAAACGAACAAAATTAAACTCAAGTGTCGAGAAGCAAAAATATATACACGCAATGTTGTTGTGTTTTTATTTTAAAGAATATAAATAAAAAAATATGTTAAATTTTATCAACGAAATTTTGGTATCAAGTTATTTGTTTGACCTCTTCCTAACCAATTTTGCAAAGTTCTTATTCCATGTACAGCATAACCCGATCCTTTTCAATACGATGTGTACATATTTCAGCACTTTTGAGGTTTAAGACATGTAAGTTACCAATTTGCAACAATAATTAGAAAATTAAATATGAACTATAATAGGTTCTTAGGTGGGGAAGGGAATTGCCAACCTTTTATGATATTGACAAAACCTTCATTTTGTAGGTAATGAATCCGTTGGATGCCATTTGCGACCGCAAACGTGTGGATGCCGTTTGCGTGAACCAGTTGGTGAATGCAAAGTCTGTCGATAAGGGCGTTCTCATAGATCGCCCTGACGTGAAGATCTTCCTTCCGTTTCGTTTCTATGAGTACCAACCTCGCGAACTATTTGTTGCAAACACATACAACAGATATCTAGGTTAAGCTTGCTTTTTTTTTTTTTCTTAAATAACATATACAGCAATTTTGTATTTGATTTATTTGTACAGTGGCACCCGGAGCAGACCATTTAATATCACTTATCGATGAAATCTCCTACGTGTCCCCGCCATCGCCGATGCTCTCCCAATTCGAAGACATTCCTCCAGATTACTTTTGCAATGGGGACAACCGACCCCCCGACTGTGGCCGCAATTGCATGTGTACTCACATGATTGATATTCCACTTGGTGCTATTGTCGAAGTGGTACTTGTGGATGAAGTCCAACAAACTAATTTAAGTCATCCGTTTCATTTGCACGGAACTTCGTACTACGTCGTTGGAATGGGTCGTTCACCGGACACGGCTGTCAAAAAGATAAATCTAAAACATGCTCTGGAGCTCGATCGACGGGGAATGTTAAAAAGGGACTTCTCGAAGCCAGCTTTAAAGGATACGATTGCAGTCCCGAACAATGGATACACAGTTCTTCGTTTTCGTGCTGATAATCCAGGCTATTGGTTGTTCCATTGTCATTTTCAGTTTCACATTGTAATCGGAATGAATTTAGTTATTCATATTGGCACAAAAAGTGACTTACCACCTGTGCCACCGAATTTTCCCCGTTGCGGACACCATTTGCCACCAATTAATTTATACTAGGATCGCTGACCGATTTTGTAAATTATGCCAAATTTTTTTATATAAAAGCTTGCATTTCATATTTCGCACTGATCGTTTGCGATACAAAATGTTTCGTTGTAATTTTATTTTAAATGTTAACTTTTGATTATTTATATATAAAATACAATGCTATATAATGCCATTAAATGAATATTTATTAATTAATTAAAAAAAACATTAAAGACATAAGAAAGGCAGGCAAAATTTAAACAAACTACATATACATGCATCTCCTACATTTAAGTAAATGTGTACGTTAAATGAGAAAAAAGAACGAAACTGTGCAAGGTGTGTCTACAAACAAATTTTCTAAAGTTGTTCATGTGTACTTTAGTCAAAATAAGAAGAAAATAAATATAATATCAGAATCCTTTAAGACATCTCTCTGTTTTTTTTCTCAGTGATGTCCCTGTGCCTCTGTTATTCATAGCTCCATTACAAAGTGAAAAATGTCATTTATATTTTAAAAAAGCCCATACGATTCTGATAAACAGCTAGTATATTGCGTATGTGACAATCAAAAACCAAATCCAAAATGGCTGATCGGCGTGACCTCAATTTCTATTTACTGTTTACTTATTTAATTCATATAAAAAAAATAAATGAAATCAAATAAAACGTTGTTGGCTTAACTAAGTCGCTAGCGTCGGCCATATTCAGAAAATTTGAAGAACGAAATCAAATTGTCACATTAATTTGACCCAACGAATACGAGATGCAACTTAAAAACCAAAAGAGGAGTCCAAATCGAATATACACACATTCTAAATATTTTTTCAGATGTAAGCCTAACCTTAGCATTATCCATTATCGAAACGTCAGATTTATCTTTCATTAATTAAGCCAATAGTTGACAGTTGACAGTTGAAGACGGCTTACCAAAACAAATATATGGTTGAAATTAGAATTGGTCCATAAACATATTAAAAGAATATAGAATAGAGAATAGAAAAATATGTCGACAAGTAAGAGCATTGTATTCAATTTGATAAAATATCTCTTACAAATCATTTTACCTTAGAAACTACTCCTAAACGCCACAAAAGGCGTAAGAAGCACCGACACCGTCAAATATTACCGAGTGATGATGAATGTATCGACGTTACTGCCGATGTACCTTCCACACCAGTGCGTACCAGCACACGTGAAATCCATAAGAAAAGTGCTAGCATGCTTCACACTTCTTTAAAGTCGACGATAACACCGCCGGTACAGAAAACAGTCGCCGGAAAGAAACGTAAGGGAAAAGGAAAGGACAGCGGGACATCCAGCGATGAAGAGCGTTGGCTTGATGCTATAGAATCCGGTAAATTGGAAGAAGTAGATGATGAGTTGAAAAAAATCAAAGATCCTAAGCTGATGACTGCCAGACAACGTGCCATGTACGAGCGCAGTACAGACAAAGAGTCCAGTCCTGGTGGTGAAATTCTTATGTCGTTGCCGACTGGTTATAAGGAAAAGGTTATGACGGCGGAGGCTATAGAAAAGGCATTACTCAAATCACAAAAACGCAAACAATTAGCTGACGAAAAGCGCGAAAAAGATAAGAAAAAAACTATGGAGCGATTATTAAAGAAACAAGAAACCAAACAACGGTCACAGGGCAAAAATAAAGTGGTTAAGACCACAGAGCCCGTTATAACCTACCACAACACTTATGAAGGAGCGACGATTTCGCTGCCAGTAGACTTTGAATTTCCCCTACGACCACAGGCCCCTAAGGATCCACCAAAACCAATTCTGTGTGGGATGCCAGGCTGTCGTAATATAAAAGTGTACAACTGCTCGAAAACGAATCTGCCACTGTGCAGCTTTTCGTGTTATAGAAAAAATGTGGCAGCAGTGAAAGAGATTATGTGTTAAAAAGTTCTATTGCTTTATGTATGTTAAGATTCTGAATTAAATGACACTAAGTAACCAAACATGTTTTTTATTGATTCTGAATGAAATTGTTAATCATCTCCTGCTGTTCGGATTCAATCATTTGAAGTTGATGGTACTCGCTTTTCAAACGCTCCAAATTTATTGATTGTTCAAGTATTTGACTCTGGAAATAAAAAGTTGTTAAATTCAAGTTAACTATGCATCTGGTTATGTCAACCTGAAAAATTTGTTGTTCAGCTTGCCTTTGTTTTGCTATGGTTTTCAAAAGATTCTGCGATCGTATGGCCCGAATCCTCTCTTTTTCTACATCTTTTGAGAAATTGTAAAAAATTTTATGAAACTCCTCGGAAAGCCTTTTGAAATCCTGAAGATCTTCAGAACGAAAAAAAAGGTTTAAAACTCTTGGCAAATTAATTTAAAATTGATTGTCAATTACTCGTAGCGAATTCCAAACACTTTTCTCGTAGTTCATTGGCATCAGACGCTATTTTCGGCTCTTGAACACGAAGCCGATAGATATCATCGATATAAAGACCTGCCTTTTTTAGTTCTTCTGCCATTTCAATAAATATTTTAATATTCTTTCAACTACATTAATTTGGGTTGCCATTGACAACGCAAACAAATCAGTAAAAGAGTTCAACATCAAACCGACTTCGAAGAAGCGTACATATGCATATGCATATGACTAACCAGCAAGTTAAAATGGAATTTGAAAAAAAAATTAAATTAAAAACAATTTTACTAAACAACGTAAATATTCATTTTATTTTGAACTGACTGGCAATGCACACAATAGTCTTGTCCCATGGTATTGTCTAAACTATATTTGACAAAAAGAAATTGTTTTTTTTTTTTTTAAAGTAAAAATGTACAAATGCAGTACGTCATATCATGGACTTGTACTGTGTACTTAAAAATAAACGAGAAACAACATATTGGAAATTACACGAAGTTAACGAACATATATTGACGAAGTTTTGCTTCTGTCAGGCGATGTTTTTGACAGTTGCGCTTTGAGAAGTACTGTTTTATATTGCACCCAACGTCTGTCAGGTCTGCATTTATATCCTTTTTTTTAACATAACTCTATTAAGAACACACAAAACTAAACAACTGGAATAGAATTTGGATAAGAACGTCAAACTTTATGTGGAGACGGAAGACAATATCAACTCCTGAAACATTTTATGAAACAGAAAAAGGGTAAAAACAATAATCAGTCAATCTCTCGTAGATAAGTGCATCAGCAACTCCTTGCTGAATACACTTAAAAGACGGCCACAAAATTGAGGGCAGTAGCAGTAGCAGTGGGCCAACAGCTAGCAATATGTCTGGCGATCAAAAAACCCTTCTGAAGGGTCATCCATCTCAGTATGTGAAGTTAAATGTTGGTGGGCGGTTGTTCTACACTACCATTGGAACCTTAACAAAACATGACACTATGCTTAGTGCAATGTTTAGTGGGCGAATGGAAGTCCTTACGGATTCTGAAGGTAAGTGCGAAGATCAATCTCACATACTTGGGAGGTTAACTTGCCCATGACTCATATGGGTGTAATTCATTGATTTGTTTATCATAAGGGATTTTAATTCAAACCGAAAAAATAAATGTTGTTAAGTTGTTGCGTTATTTGAGAGTTCATTATAATATTAATACTGTTCCAAATTAACTAACAACGGCAAACAGATTTTTATCATGTTCAATATAATTTAGTTACATATACTTAGTTTCGCATTTTGCAACTCGATGAGTGCGAACAAAGACGATGCGACCGACGTGGACAGCACCACGGCATCTGTTTCTGTTGTCTCGTAAGTGATAAGTGATAAGTGGGAGAAACTGACATCATCATAGTTGAAATGATGCATCAACTAATAAAAAAAAATAATTACCTGTTTCGACGTAAGAGCTCCATTAATGTGGCCATCAAGCCAATCTGTTCACAGTATCGTAGTATAATAAAGTTTATCAAAACGTATCAGGTCCAAGTCTAATGCGCATGTTCTAGTCTTATTGTTACACAAAAAAAACTCAAATGCTTGTTATTTATTTTAATATCCATTTTGTATTTATCAGGTTGGATTCTTGTCGATCGCTGTGGTTCTCATTTCGGAACCATATTAAATTACCTTCGTGATGGTACGGTTCCACTGCCGGAGTCGCACAAAGAAATCGCAGAGCTTCTAGCTGAAGCCAAATATTATTGTATTACGGACCTAGCGATGTCATGTGAGCGAGCACTACTAAGCAACCAAGAGCCAAAACCCATCTGTCGCATCCCTTTGATAACGTCACAAAAGGAAGAACAACTGCTGATTAGTTCGTCATCAAAACCTGTTGTAATTTTACTGGTTAATCGGCATAATAACAAGTATTCTTACACAAGTACGTCTGATGATAATTTGCTCAAAAATATTGAACTATTTGACAAACTATCGTTGCGATTCAGCGCACGCATACTGTTTATAAAGGATGTAATAGGTTCAAGTGAAATATGCTGCTGGTCATTTTACGGTCACGGGAAGAAAGTTGCTGAGGTTTGCTGCACATCTATAGTTTATGCAACAGACCGTAAGCACACAAAAGTTGAATTTCCTGAAGCGCGAATCTACGAAGAAACTCTGCAAGTCCTCCTCTATGAGAATCGAAATGCCCCTGACCAAGAACTGTTGCAAGCAACGTCATCAGATCGCGGCGGAGTCATCGGCTCTGTAATGCAACAGTACACAAGTGATGAAGAGGAAGAGCGCACTCACTTGGCCCGTCTTCGTTCTAATAAACGTAATAATCCTATATGATTTGCGAATTACCTAATAGAGCGTGCCGCTAATAGCACGACCTCCACCACAATTAACTGCACAGGTGATGGACAACTGCCAAAGAAGTGAGCGCAAACATTTCAAATTTAATTAAATCCGCATAATTTAAGTTGTTGACTAAGGAGTATACAAATCGAAGAGAATCAACGAACATTAACATGTTTTAGTAAAAGATTTCATCCTTGATTTTCAATCGATTATACGACGATAGAACAACCAACATGTTTATTTATTTTGTTTTTTTTTTTTTTGTTTTTGGAAATAAAAAGAACTCTATTGCAGAGCACCAAAAATCAACTGACTGAACTGAAATCTAAACAACCCTTTTTCACTACTTTCACCTGATGTATTAAAGATTTCAATAACATATTAATGTGTATTGGATAAATATTAAACTGGTAAATTATTTTTCTATTATAATAAATGTATGAACATAAAAGATAACCACCTTGTTTTAACTTAATTAGATTTCTGTGTTGTGTTGTTTCCGGCGATTCTCCAATCGATTCGAAGCTGACTATTAAAAAGCCCTTCTTTTAAATTCAAATAGTAATAAGGTTATCAAATTTATTCTTCGATGAAAAAACCAGCTACGTTTTCGCACCCCTTCAGTGAATACAGCATCCATTTCACTCATCAACCAAGTGGGTCTTAATCTGATAGAATAAAACAATAAGTTTATGAGACTTTCACGAGCAAGACTTAGTGAACGGCTTTGGAGCAGATGCTTATTATAAGATCTTATAGCCCGCCTCGCTTTTAATCGCATCGAATATAAATTGCATTGTATTTAAATATATTTATTTTATTGTTTACCATTTATATTGATATCTTTTACAAGGTTTCTCTTTCTTTTCTTTTAGTTTATTATTTATATTTTAGTATTCGCATCTGCTACAGAAAAAGAAAGTTGCATT
Organism: Syritta pipiens; assembly: GCA_905187475.1. NCBI lineage: Eukaryota > Metazoa > Arthropoda > Insecta > Diptera > Syrphidae > Syritta > Syritta pipiens. Next base: position 58,706,261 of record LR994573.1, read on the forward strand.
CACCTTCGCATGCATGAAAGGAATGATTTTTTTTTTTTATTTTCTAATGACATAACAGTAGTAAAGGATATAAAAGCAAAAAAATCCAATCAAATACATTTGGGGAACGTATGAAAAACGTTTACCTTTACTGCTTATTGGTCTGAATAACTTAAAAAACCTCCAAAATTTTGTAACGTACACTAGAGAAAGAGACACAAAGATATCAACTACACTTAGTTGAAGTACATTTAATTTTTAGTTTCTTGTTATCTTCACGCTAAACCCTTTCCATTTTCATTTCTAACCTTTCATTGACACGCATTCAAGGCGAAGAATGGTTATGTTCAGTATTTTATTACGTTTACGTCGTCGATGTTGAAGAGCTTGTTGTTGACGCTGCTGTGGATGAGGTTGCCACTGACGAGGACCCCGATGTCGATGAAGATGTCGAAGACGATGTGCCACTGTCGCATTCGTTTGACAAAGCATTAGGTGTAGCAGTGTCATCAGTCTTCAGACGTTTCGTTGATTTTTCAACGTGGTCGGTGTTATCGCCAGATATTGGTGAGCCACAACGTTTTAATGTCTGTTGTAGTTTGGCGTCAGCAGCCTCAGCTTCGGCAATTTGTTTAGCCAACAGAACCGGCTCCGTTTCGTCCTCATTAAGTTTTGTCGGCAAATCAAGCATTTTTTCTTTAAAACGTACTATAACAGCAGTCATATTATCGCAACCAGTACCGTCACCCATTGTATTTGGAGCAAGACATTTGTCGAAGAGCTAGAAACGACTCCATATTTAATTTTGCGAAAATAAGTTTGTTTTGCAAACTTACCTCCTCGCATATTTGAGAAACTTTTTTGTTTCCATCCTTGAGCCTTTGCCGTACAAACTGCACTACGTCTTCACTCGACATGAAATTCCAAATTCCATCACAAGCTAGAACCATAAACTCATCGTTACGATCTATGACCAACTTCTTCACATCAGGTAATGCTGAGATCATTTGTTCTTCGGGCATGAGGTTCGTGTTCTAAGTTAACATTTCATTTTATAAAAAAAACAACCTGCGCTTAGACAGATTCATACAAACCGTTTTATAAGCGTGATCGCCGATGGCACGTGACAAATTCAGCCCTCCATTGACCCTGCCATCGAGTGTAACCCTGCCTCCAGCTTTTAAAATGCGCGCACATTCCTCGTCGTCCTCTGGTTTGTGATCAAGGCTCATTTCGATAGTTTTTCCATTTCGGCAAACGACACAGCGCGAATCGCCAGCATTGGCAACATATAAATCCCTGCCGTTCAAAAGTGCAACTACTGCTGTGCATCCACTGTCCTTTCCAGGTTCTTCAATCATATTTGCACAAAACTGTTCATTTGCCAACGCACCCTCCTCATCATCTTCGTCCTCTTCATCGTCGTCCTCTTCTTCATCTTCATCATCGTCTTCTTCAGACTCAAACTGGATTATACGACCATCGTCGTCGGTGCTTGAATTTTCCTCAGCTGAAAATTAAATTAGAAACATTTATTTAACATTCCAACCGCGAGGTGTGTGTGGGCTGACCTTGGAAATCTTCGTCACTTTCAGATGAACTGTCGACATCCATATCTGTTGACGAAATCCCAGATTTAGCTACTTTTTTTGCCGCACGACTCAATGCAGGTGATTTTCCAGTCGATGTTGCTGCAGAAGCACAATCCCGGGAAGGTGAAGAAATCTCCCCGTTTTGTTGTTTTTTACTACATATTACTGGTGCTGCCTCATTTATAGAAGTGTCCGAAGATGACACACTCTCAGCCGCAACCGCAGCAGTGGATTTGCATGAAGTAACACTCCCGTTCTGCACAGACTCCTTTACCAGGCTGCTGTCTGGGCTGCAAGACATCACTGATCCGTTAGAGGTTATGGTTTTTATTTCCACAATGTTGTCCTTAATCTTATTGGAGCTACTGCTAACTGTCGAATCACCATCGGTTCCACTGTTACCAACTGTGGTGGGACCACCATCAGTTGTAGTCGCTTCAGCCTCGTCCTTAACCTTTGAAGAACACGAAGCGGTTTCATCTGAAACATAACCGAAATAGCTCATAGATACGAGATTTTCATTTAATTTTATATAACACTACCATTATCAGATCGCTGCCGTCTTCCCCGTAAAAATGGTGACTGCGGCTTGGAACCACTAGGCCCATCGCTAAGCTTGCTTATATTTGGCATAGATGGGGCTACACCTGAACCTGTAAATAGGCCTCCACCTTTATATTTTTCCAAAACAGCATCAAGCGGCAATGCTCCCTCCTCACGTAACTCCGCTAGATCTTCAACTTCTGCATCATCATCATCCTCGGCAACTTCACTATCCTCCACTTCCACGTTTCGTTCACCAGCCAAAACCTTCAGGACTTCAATAACTCCCGCCTCTAAGAGCGTAGCATCGAAACCGAGAAACGCGTTTTTAAGCGCGACGTCAAAATCACCTCGCTTGTATGCATCAAGTTGTTTCAAAAATATTGGCAATTTCTCCGCACAATAGGCAGCAACTTCGGCGCCACCGTGCCCATCATATACCGCGAAAAAAGATGTGTTTGTATCAAAGTCAAGAATAGAATTGTGGGCGTCCTACCAATTAAACCAATTGACTGGGTGCTGCGATGGTATGGAAAAAAAAAAGCTTTAACTCACCTCCTGACTGTTTCGCCATCCTTGCATAGAACTAGCCCCGACGTCCAAATAATCAGTCATTTCATCCGTGGACACCTTATCCACTTTAGGTTCGGATAAGTACGCGCCCATAGCTACGCCGTCTTGGAAAACAGATTTTCTAGCGGGAAAACAATTTTCTTCCTTTTAAATTTGCTATTTGGAATTGTAAAATTTTTTCGTCAATAGTTCACCACTGCCGCGGGTAAAATCTAGCAATTGGGTTGTCTCCTTTCCACTTCCAAGTCAGTAACAATTTTTTTAACAGTGAACTAACTTATGAAAGAGATAGAAATGCACAACCTATTCAAGAAATATTTTTCACGAATTCTCACCACACGCTTGGTGACAGGACACACCACTTCTTTCCTTTTATAAACTAACTGAAACGATGATTTTTCTGTGATATTATTTTCACTTGTCTATGCGGGGCTATTCACAAATCCATTTAGAACGTTAGAAAATGGTTTTACAAATATTTCTTAGCTAACTTTAAATCACTGACTCTACAGCAAATGAAAAACCATCGACATAGCACAGAAGCGATGCGCGAATGGCGGACGGCTTGCGAATTTTTCCCTGCTTTCTACTGTCGCCTCGCTTACACGCGTTTATTTCACGTGCCTCCAGTGTGGAACTGCCGGTGTCGATTGTTATAGTCTTCTCGTTTCAATATTTGAGGTACATTTCCCAAGTATGTTGGGGAAGCACTGGTTCTGCTATTGCCAGATCAAACAGCTTAAGAGATCTCATGATTTTGCATAATTAGTACAATATATGATATACGTATACTGAATACACTGAATAAAAAATTGTATTATATTCACAAGTATCTTTTTTGATCATTCAGTATTTGCTATCAATCTCAAGCAGTAATTTCTCTTATTGTCTTGTTTCTTAATATTCGCAAAGCAACACGGCAAGAAGAAAATAAAAGTTAATTAGTGCATATTAATAAATAAACAGAAGTTGTTACCGATGCGTTTCCTACAGATATTTTCTTTGTAGGAAGTTAATCAATAATAAGTGGATTGTATTACTCATTGTATAATATTTCTATTAAACCTTTCTTTTTGTTTCTGAAGAAATATCCAAGTAGTATGTGCATTGCTGCTCTCCGGTTTTGAATGCTTGCTATACTTTAAACTTAAAGGAGACCTAAAATAGATCATGATAATAAACAAAATTCTCCTTAAGACATTCTGGTTTGAAGTAGCTTAGTGGACAGTAGTCGTTATATTTGGAAAATTGTTCGATTGCACAGTTAAATATACAGTGGCTCACAATAAAAATGGCCCAACCTAAAAATATTCATTAATTTAATAAATAATCCATAAAAAACAACAACAACACCGATTCCGATAAATATAATACAAACAATATTAATTAGTTCAAATAAATTACTGTGTTCCGAACTCAATTCATAAAATTTGATTTGAGTAATGCAACTACAACAACTATACTAAAAGCTTCTTTCTTTATATTTATATGTGTGCTATTTACACTGTAAGATGAGTTTTTAGGAGTGTTTTTTTTTTATTATTTATTTTTGTATTGTTGTTGTAGCTGTTTGTTCAAATTTTTTCTTACTTGAGTTAGGAATACAGTACTTGTTTATTATTTACTAAAATAATGAATATTTTTGGGGTATACCATTTCCACTGTCAGCCACTGTATAAAGTATAATATTCAATCTAAACGTTTCGTTTTCAAATTGAATCGATTTGTATTTGATACAAAACCAACTTATCTATATAAAATTGAGGGAAATTTATGCACTCCTAGGGGACAACGATTCAAACAACCCTCGTTGCTTCTATTGTGTTATATACATACTATCTATACGTTTGTGGAAAGTGCAACGAATTGTTTCACTCTTTCACGTTGCGTTGCAATTGGTTAAGTTGAAGGTTGCTTGAAGGTTGGAAAAGTGAATGAACAACACAAATGTAAAGGAGACTAGTTATTGCAAGGGGTGCTCAGAGGCAATCGAGCAGTAAATGTTAATGTAAGTAGTCGCGAATCGCGAACTGCATAGTTTCTAAGGAAACACCTACGATGTAGTCACCAGACATGTCAGAGTGCTATGTATGAGAAATTGTCTCGTTCAGAACTTACTTGTTGGCATAGCAATCGTCTAAAAAAAAAATCCATTTCTCTTATTTTGTTGGCCTAGTTAGGATGTTCACTTCTTTTATTTCGGGCTATGTAGATAAGGTAAATATAGTAATGAATAATTGTGTTTCAAAAATAAACATGAACTTAAGGAAACAAATATAGACGAAAATTATAATTCTACGGTAACATAGCAATTTATTGACAAATATATGTAATATAGTTATCTCATATGGATTTCTTATTTACACCCAAATATGGTAATCGCTATTAGTCAAACCACAATAAGGAAGAATTTGTTATCATCTGCTTGACAGCGCGTGGAAAACCAGAACCTAGCTTATTCGCCCAAAAAAAGGAAGCAATTGAAAAAATGATGACTGCCTAAAAATTTTGTACTTTTACGATATGATTATATAGTCGCGAATATGTCAGAGGTATGTATATGCCGCAGGTACACAGCTAAAGTCTTACAGAGTTTCCCGCCGGCATCATGAACACATTTGGCGCATGCAAAATATTCATTTAGTATCTTGCTCTAAAGTATTATAATATAATCTCACATTTGTATTCTATTGGCGTGTTAACTTGCAATTTTATCTTCAAACCAAATTCTATGCTATGGTCTCTTTCGAACATATTCAAGTGATTTCATATTTCGTTTACAAAAATAAACAGATTTGTAACCAACGGAGCATTCGCCACGCATTTGTTTCATGTTATTTAGCTATGCTCTTAATCAAAACGAAAGACTTACATGTTCATTGCAATTAATAGTCTAATTTATTTAAAGGTGCTAAAGGCGACAACAATCTCTCCGAATTCACGTCCTCGCCAACAAAAACAAAAAAAAAATAATGTGTAAGTGTAGTTAGTTCCATGCGAGAATGGTGTATGGTCTTATTTAAACCAAAAGCAATCTCCATAACCTTATCTGATTTAAGTTGTACGTATCCCCATTTAAGGATCCAACCTTCCTCAACAAACACATACATGCAAACAAATATACATAAATGTGATTCTATTTACAACGGACTCGATTTTTTCGAAATCATATAAGCTGAAATTCGAATTGCGCCATATTTTATTCGATTAACACAAATGTTTAGGGTACTTACGTTTTTCAATGGAAAGCTTCTAATACTACAAAGAACAATATTTAGCACATGCGCTAGACCTACCTTTCAGGCTATTAGACCTTAAGGAGATGAGCACATTGTCGAAGTGAAACTATTTGTGTCTTCAGATTTTCATGATTTAATTTTAATACAAGTCTGCTAATTCTCAAATTTTGTTAGATAAGTCAAGTCATATAACAAAACTTGAGAAACCTGTTCTGTTTTCGACGTTTAAGAGAATTGCGGAAAGTTAACGCTGGATTATATTTTGTAAACTTATTTGGATGTGGTGAGTTTCAGACTGCAGCTATACATAGTTAGTTTTATAAACTAACCAAACTCAAAGCTTTTACTATGGTTGAAAGGACGCATGACCACGCATAAGCTCCTAAATCTCACTCTATTACATTATGTGAATACCTTGTTTTGAGTATAATATTAATGGTTGATTTTGTTGAGCATTCCAAACTTTGGAAAGACAGTTCCATTATCATCGTATTTTCTCGTTATCGTACTAAGTATAGCGTCCTTTTCCAAGGAGTGCATTAAAGAAGCTTTCTGGTTGGAGAGGAAAACTTTTCCTTCAGAAACATGTAAACTGGTAACGCGGGCGGACGTATTCGTTACTGCAATTTTTTGGTGTGGATAAAACGGCAGGATAAATTGCGGTGTACATACAAGTTTTATAAAACGCCAGAAACACAAACTTCGAATTCAACTCGTTTTTGGTTTTTTTTTTATCTTTTTAGATTTAAAGCGAGTGAAGTTTTACGAAAATATGTGCTTTTGATGTTACTTAAATAATTAACGGATAAATTTGTGTAAGGTTCAGCAAAAAAAAAATTAAAAATTCCTTAAAAAAAATAAAAACAGGAACAAATATCAAACTAGGTCAATTTCAGTATTCTCGTTTTCTTGTTGCTTTAAGCAAATTATAAAAATTCGATTGATTCAAAATTCTTGTGATACAAGACATGCTTTTATCTTGTTGCTTTTAACAAAATCAAAAAATGTATTTGTTTTTGTTAACTGCAGGCAAATTAAAATAAAAAATTATGTTATGTATACGACTTAGTTTTCCAAAAAAAGTTTTAACGAAGCCTCACTTCATTCCATTTGCAAAATCTGAACCAAATTAAAAGAATTGTTGATTAGTACTTTAAAATATTTCCAACAGAAAAAAACATCTTTTTTTTGTTCTTCTCTTTCGAATTGATTTTCCTCATGCGTGCTTTTGATTTTGAATTTTCGCCGTATTCCTGTCGAACATATAACTCTTGGTATTGTGTGTGTGCTGAGTTAATTTGCGTCCGATTGAGTCAAATTGCCATGTGATTGTGTGTGCGTGGATAAGTGTTTTTATGTTTGAGAAATTTCTGTTGTATACTCTATACCTTGTAATCTTTGAAATTAATAATTTCGTATTCTATATATTTTTTTTTATCTTTTGTGACGACATATTAAATTATTATTGAATTTTTCCGATATACAACAGCAAATACTACTGAGTTTTACTTTCCTGAGACAACCTTGTAAAAGGCTTTCCATTTGTTTCCTTGGAAGAAAAAGAATTAAATCGAGTAGTGTGATGCAATACAAATTTATATTCTTATCGCTACTATCCAAGGAGTGTGCATAGGTTTATTAAAAAAAAGTTAATAAAAATGTCATCCATACTACGTATATACTACGTGCAGTCGGACTTAGCGAAAGCCATAATTTAATTCTGAATGTGAATATTTCTGCCCGAGAGATCAAGTAATAAAAAATTACTTTGCTATGTGATTTTATCTAATCTGACCACTGTATAAAGCGCATGGAATAGGAAACAATGCTATTAAGAGGTAAGTAGTTTACATTGCTAGTCCAATTCGATATCTGGGATAGAATTACTATTATAAACAACATAGTAGTAGACAAATATAGTCTGAGACGTTTGACACGTATGGCATTCATATAAGCTAAAATAAGATAAGTTCAAAATTTCTTTAAAAATAAAAAAAAAATAAATAAAAACAAATTTAGTAGCCAGAAATTGTTATTGACTTCTTAAGATAATTTCCTCAGCTTTAATTGTTCTATTTGAACGATTCCTTTCACTTTGTGTTTACTTTAATGGCTATCTTTGCACTACAGTCAAAAAACTTGTAGTGCTAGAACGGCACGCTGTACCTTGAGAGATAAATACAAGTTCGATGGTATTAGAAATATTCATTCAAATTTAAATGATCAAGAGAACAAAATGAAGCGTTGATCGCTAGTTAACTATAGTAGGTTAACTGTTGTCCTACTCCTAAATCCAAAAATTTTCTTTGCATTTCCATATGTCCGAAGTAACAAGTTCTTTTTTCCAAATTAGTTGTGTTTACCGCGAAGATTCGCGACCCACATAAGCAAGTAAAACCAAAAAACTGTCTCTAACTTTAAGATAAACATTTTCAACCTCGTTTATTGCCGGTTTTTCCATTATCAACATTTAACACACGACTTTTATTTTGACTAGGTACAATTCATAAATCCATATATCTCATGACTTGACAAATACTGACATAAAGAATCCAAATGCCCTTCATTTCATTTTATTTCACTGTGAGTAACAAGTGCGAATTTTGCTTGTTCTTTTTCCTCTCAAGAAAAGCCTCACAAAATAAACTTTTTTATTATTGTTTGGTAATTTCGCGTCCTATATATCACCAACATTAAATCTTAAGGTAGATATATAAACCCATTACTTACCTACACATTTTAAATAGATCCTAGAAGCTCTACCCAATTCATACAGAATATAGTGAGCTTTTAGTGCTGACTGTTTCATTTAGTTATTGAGTCTGTTTATAACAGGCTCAAAGGTGGAGTACTGAACAGATCTATGCGAAAGAAATGGTTAATTTATGTTTGTGGCTGAGTGCACTAGTTGCCTAACAGATGTGGCAGCATCTGCGCTGCACGTTAAATTCATACATATTAAATGAGAAAACAGCTTTAACCCTCCTTCCAATTAATCAAGAATGAGTTTGAATGCAGAAACAAGGCATCAACAGTGGGAACTCTGACCTATTTGCATTCCGATAACTCTGAACAAGTTTCTTCCCTGTAGCTTGCAATTGTGGCTTGTAGAAAAAGGCTTTGGGGAATTTCCGGACAGAGACACAATTTTATGAATATAAAAAGTCGTGTAAAGACGGGCCTTCGCTGCAAACCAAACTAACCCTAAAGACTTATTAAAGTTTATGAAAGGCTCGTAGTAAAAAAAAAATGTTTTTGTATCTAACGCTATTTACCATTGTTTTTGCTTTTGCTTGTGCCTAGTGGGTATTAAAACCTTTCCAGAGAGCCAACTCTGCACTCAATTAACTCAACGTTTTTCTCATTATTTATTTCTGTAAAATAAAGCAAAAAAATTGCATTGAAAATATGACCGTAATTATAAAAAAAAATACTACGTTTCGCAATACTTCAGATTACAGCAACCGACGAGATTAAAATTATAAGATTCACTTAATATACTTAATTAAAAATTCATGCTTACAATTTTTCTGATCAAATGTTAACAAAAAGTTGTACGATTGCCAAAATCGTACGTGTTTCATGTGTTGGTGTTTCTTATCGCGCTTACTATTTTTTGGACTCAGTAGTTTTGTATATATTTGGTTGCCAAGTCTTCAAGAGGTAATTGTTTTGGGCTAAGCATGATATTGTTAAATATTCGAGACCAGCGGAGTGGTTAAATGATTTCCCTTGGTGACATGCCAAAAGCATACATAATGGCTTTAGTTGATTCAGCTTGTAATAACAAAAAAATTGTGTTGTCTTGGTGTGGCAAAGATGGTGTATCAGCTAAAATACATCAATAGGAACAATATAAAATCAAACGTGTCTTAAAAAATTGAAATTATAAAAGGAATAAAAAAATTTATTGTAGTTTGTCGGTTTGGCAACATTCAAATGATGTACATTGTAGATCAAGTAAATAATGCAATTCAATGTAGTACCAAGCTCAGTCTAGTTTGATATTAAAGTCATAGTACCATATTTAAAGATGCAATAAAAACTTCCTAAAAATGATCTGCTTTAATAAGAATTGTTGTGATACCCAGCATATAAATATATCAACTAACACACGCAATTTCATTTTGGTGAATCAATTAACCAGAGCTATACAAGACAAACAAACCCTAATGGTGTCCAGTGTGACTACATTACCACGTTATTGTCCACTAATTGACAGACTGACTGCTAAGACGAACGTGTGAAGAGGGTAATTTTGGAGACAACTAAATAAATCAGTTGAACACTTGTGGATTATTAATTGATAAAGTTTCCATAACGTCACTGAAGAGCTTAGTGTATTATAGTGTTTTTATACGAACATTCTTTTTGTTGTTTTTGTGAAGTGTAATGTTATAACTTTTTGTATATATTGATCCCGAAATTTGTTTCGTACTCCAAGTGATAGCAAGATAGAAAACAATATTTAATAGGAATCGTTAATCGTTTTTTTTATAAAACTACTTTTTGGTGAATTTGTATATGGTATGATATTAGATATTATTTTCAAGTCAGCAAAAAGAAAATATTATGTATTTGGTTAATGTCGATATTATTTTCAAGTCAGCAGAAAGACAATATTATGTATTTGTTTAATGTCGACTGACTATAAAGTCAACAAAAATTATTTGAGAAAGTAACTTCACTTGAATTATCTGGAAGATAAAGACATTTAAATAACAGTTTTTCATGGTAAAAGTAATCTCTCGGCATTGCATCAATTCAATGCAGACATGAAACAAAAGATTCTTTAACACGTTGAAAATGTGGTGATAGTAATATATTTACCATAAGTATTATTATAATTATTTTATCAGTTTTAAGCTATATTTTCATTCACGCAAATAACTTAAAATGCAAGTAAAACATTTATATGAATTTATACCATGGCTAGAAACACTGAAAGTCAAACAATAGGATTATCTGGATAAACTGCCGAATTAAACTAATTTTATAAATATAGAGTATATCGTGTAAATCAATTACATTCTAATTCTATGATTTGCTACTAGAAATAGGAATTAGTTAAAGAAGAACTATCTATCCTACAACATTCAGAAACATTTTTTTTTGTTTGGGAAGCGATAGCTTTAGTTTTTGAAAATCTTATTATAAAAATGTGTGTCAGGTGTTAAATTCGTAAAGACTTTTTCATATATGTTTTATAGATATTGTTTCGCAGCCCAGTATAGTAATAACAATAATGATAAAAGAACAACCACTTTAGAGTGGAAAACGCAATGAAAAACCACTTTTATTGTCTATATCCTCCCTCCATCTCCGAGTCACAATTTTAGACTAAAAACAAGCCCTGCCGAGTTGTATGCTCGCACAGTTCGATACGCAAATAAAAATATACATGGACTGTTGTAAACTCGTGCAGTTCGATACAGATATATTCCAGGAACTAGGTTCCCAACGAATGTGTCAAATTATAACGCGCACAACACAGTCGAAGCGCGGAAAACTAGACTCTGTCCCATAACGGGCTGTTACGCCACCCAATGTATCGAATTTTCGTTCTCGGACTTCTTTTTTTAAAATTTGATTACATTTTTTTCACAAAACAATGCGACGAGTACAACATTTCCTCATTACTGATAAAAAACTATAAAGAAATTTTTAAAAAATTGATCTTGTCCATTAATACTTTTTTTCTTGTACTTAATCAAAAATTTAAGTAAGCAGTTTACCTTACTTTATTTTTTTTACAAATTAAGAAGATTTTCAAATAAACACTATTTTTATTTATTAACTTTTCACAGTTACACTCCGTTTTAAACATCACTGGGGCAATCGAAATAATATCGCCCAATATGAAACGCATAATAAACCACTTTGAACGGATAAACACAAACAGATCTAGTATAATAACAAATTCAATATCCCTACATCCCACAATTTCCGAAAATCCAACTAAAATTTAATTGAATGAATTGTTCCCCAAGTAATGACGTCCTTTGAGCTGTTGAATGAACGCCAAAAACAAATCAACATTCACCACGGTCATCCCATCATCGTTCCTGTTGCTGTTACCATCAATGGCGGTTGGTTGAGGGCGGAAATTTGATTTTGTCAATAACCCGTTGACGAGATCTCACTTCACTTCTTTACTCTATGTCACTACAACCGTTCGAACAGAATTTCGATAAGGAAGTAATTATAAAGCATCTATACTGTAGTTTTAACTACTTTTAAGTGCAGTTAAGAGAAGCGAGAGTTTATTTTCTAAACTGACACCATAAATCGCATTTTGCAAATTCAACAAAAAATTAAAGTTGACATACGATCTGTACAAAGGAAACTAAGAAAACGTAAAATCGCATGCAACTACTAAGAAACAAATTAGTTTAAGCTAATGGATAACTGTACTAAATCCGCATAAAAATAATAAAAATCGCTTATAACTGATGACCGCAAAACGACACAACGACGAGTCGGTGCTGCGGGACTGTTCGGTAAAACTTCCTTTGGATATTCTGTAAGTATTTGAATTCTTCTTTGAAAATGTTTTATTATGTTTTCTGGTTCAGTTATTTGTAAACTGTCTGTTGTTTCAATTTCAAATTATTTTATAAATGAGGTCTCCGGTTCTGTTAGTTACTAAAAAAACTAAAAAAATGACACTCAATTTCTTTAAAATGTGTACTCTCATTTAATTTTGTTTAAGAAAATATGTATCAGTAGCGCTTTATTATAATAGGTGCGTTAACACAGATAAGATTTCCTATTTTAAAGGTAAACTTTTAAAGATTCGCTACTCTACTAAGAATAGTAAAATGCCAACACTGCGTGCATAATTGGAGGCACCAGGGCAACAACAGGCAACACTCAACTTAGACTACATCCTCAAGTCCTATACTTCCGTCATAAATCAAAACTGTGTGCCAGAAAAAAATGTGGAGACGAAAAAGAACAAAAAGCAAACACAATACTCCTGGAAATGGCGGTTTTTAAACAAATCTTAACTCAAAACAAGTTGTGTGTCAAGAGTCCTCGTCGAATATAATATTCTTCCTGAACAGAAGCGACGTAGAGAGTAGCTTTTTTGTATCCTGTTTGGTAACGTTTTCTTATGAAGCTAATTTATTCTAGTAAAGTGGTAACAAAACAAGACGCAAATACATATAATGATAACCATTAAGACTGAAACAGACATATGCCGTTGTCTAATTGCTTTGCAGGGGGTAATAGTACCTAAAAAAGGATGTCAGTTTCTTGAGTTTTTATTGTTGTTATGTTTCAACGCGTACGTCGGATGTCACAAGCATGCGAAAATGAAACTAATTCACTATAGGGATAATTGTAAAATAAATAATATGTTAGAAAGAAAATTTGTTACAGGAAAAAAACAAATAGACTTACATCAAAAAAACATAAACAGACTTCCGGTGTGGTCAAATTTAACAGCGAAACAAAATGAATAATTTTTTTGTAACTTTTTTTGAAACTGAACTCACCATTGTTTATACCTTGTTGCCATTATGAACTGCAGCTTTTCCTACTAAACTTTTCCTACTAAACTTTTTTCTATTTCTTTACCCTTTATTTTTTTTTTTTTAAAATTAAAAAAAATGTAATTGGTGGTTTCTTGGCGTGTGAAGCAAAACTCGCTTTCTCAAGTGTAACAATTAAGATAACAAAACTGCATTTAAAAATGATTATTTTAATAACATGTAACATATGTCCTTATTTCCTATACATTCTTTCCTGACTTTCTAGCAGTATGTATCCGTTGCAACATGCCATCAATCTCGAGACACGGCAACACTTTTTCGGCGCTCATAATGAGGTCGGCTAAGGACCTATTTGAAGGACCTAGAAAGTGGATGTGGATAGATATCTGATGGCTGTTCCACAACAGTTCATTACATTATATAATGTATTTGTATATGTATAGAAAAAAAAACTTTTTTCATTTCTGTCTCTCTGTATTGTAATGCTATTGCAATAAAGACCTTTGAGTTATGGAAATATTTTTCAATTTTAATGCATCTTAGTTAAATCTAATTGAAAGCATGTTGCATTATAATTTGTTATTTGAAAAGTTAGCTCCCTCAGCGGTAGCTTTTTAATACAAGAAATCCCAGGTAATAATATTTTTGTAAATCAGTCTACTCAAAAAAATCTTAATCTAAAAAACGAATTTCTTAATAAGGCTTTGTTCTAATGTATATCAGATTATATATTTTTTTATTAATTCTTATAGTTTTTATTTCCTATTTGTTTTAGATGGTTACCCAAATCGGCGATGAGGCCAGTAGGGCCAGAATCATCACACACCGACTGCATTCTCGTGGTTGGCGTATCCCGTCCTAAGTTGGCCGCTGTGTTTTTGACAGTCATGCTTCTTTCATTATTCTTGACATTTCACGTTCTTTACGATAGTGCGGTTTACAATATTCAAGCAGCGCAAGCAGTCTCCGAACGCCATCGGTTGGCGATAATGACGCATCATGTGCCTGAGTTCATTAAACCTGGTGACTTAACTCAAATCAATCACCCAATGGTGTTTCCAAATCGCGTTCACTTTCCTAAGACAAGCAGGCGTTTACCGCAAGTAAGTTTAAAATATAGGGAAGGATGGTACTTACAGTCTAAATGTTTATTTATTTTACTATAGGCACTTATAATCGGTATTCGAAAATGTGGGACACGTGCTCTTCTTGAAATGCTTTATCTACATCCGCGAATACAAAAAGCCGGCGGAGAGGTACATTTTTTTGATCGTGATGAGAATTATATGAAAGGATTGGAATGGTATCGCAAAAAAATGCCTCATTCCTTTCGTGGACAAATAACAATCGAGAAGAGCCCTAGTTACTTCGTATCACCTGAGGTAAATACTACAACTATATTTTTCTTAGATTTAATAAAAAAAATTCACACAACAAGTTGCTTTTATGATTTAGCTAATGAATTGAAATTGCATTTAGTACTGTCTTATTAATAGTTTGCTGACCCTAAATTTTTCAAATTTTGTTTGTTATAGTTAAACACCAGTTAACCAGACTTAAAAATTTTACGGCAAAACTCCCTCATATCAGCAGTTAGGCTTTGGACGTTCATTTATTTCCAATCTTTATAATATTTCATTGTCATTTAAAATTTTTCTTCATCCTTTGCTGATTTAGCTCTACTTCTTGAACCTTAGCTCGAGATAGCTATGGCCAAGCCACAATCATTTGTCGTCTATTAATTACAAGTGTAACCGAAACACACATTAAGGTTGCTTAAGTCGAGCACATGTTTATTTCTTTATTCCACAATATGAACTACTGCATATTGCAGCTACATATAACAAAACTTTTAGGTAATACTGCGTACATTACAAAGATGCACTCTTTTATAAAAACAATCTTTAGACATTTTAGAATATTAAAAATAATGGGAAAATATTTTTATATTTTTGTTTAATTGTGCTTTTAATTTCTTTTTGTAGGTGCCAGAGCGTGTAAGAGCAATGAACGCTAGTATAAAACTTCTCCTCATAGTGCGAGAGCCCGTGACACGTGCAATTTCAGATTATACACAACTACGAAGCCACTCTGCAACAGCTTTACTGCCTCTAGCGGCAGAGGCGCCACTGCCAGCACATAAGCTTCATTCACCGCCCTTGTTTTCGTCATCGTCCTCAGCGCACTATAATAAAATACCATTATCCTCATCACAATTATATGACAGTTATACAGCAAATCGACCGAGTGTTGGAGAAGGTGAAAGTACTACCCTGCTTCCGTCGTCAACTGGCAGTGGACCAGCTCTGACATCGAAGTAAATATCTTTCTATGGTGTTTCAACAGCGCATAATTAACCAGCTAGCATAGTGATAAAATTAAACAAAACAAAGCAAGTAATTGAAACTAGAATAATCTAAGTGCTTTTTTCCATTTACAGATCTTTTGAAGAGCTGGCTCTGTTTCCCAATGGGACGGTTAACGAATCATATCGCCCATTAACTATATCTATGTACCACTTACATTTGCATCGATGGCTCGAAGTCTTCCCACGTGAGCAATTGCTCATAGTAAACGGCGATCAATTGATCGAAGATCCTGTTTCGCAGCTTAAGCGAATTGAATCGTTTTTAGGTACGTTACTATTAGAGCATACACTTTTAAATTTTCTGGTATGTATTTTAAAGTAAATACTTTGGTTACATGATGTGTTATGAGTTGGACTAGGCACTTGTAAACAAAAAACGGATTATATTATAACTTAATTGAACCTAAAAAAAATAAGTAGCAATAACAAAAGGATCAATCACTATTACTTCCTTCGTAGGTGTTGAACATCGTGTCACCAGCAACCATTTTTATTTTAACGAAACTAAGGGATTTTACTGCCTACGATATGACAGCGGAGATAGATGTTTACGTGAAACAAAAGGTCGGAAACATCCACATGTCGATCCACTGGTAGTTTCAAAATTGCGAAAATTTTTTGCTGAGCACAATCAGAGATTCTATGAACTGGTTGGTGAAGATTTGGGTTGGCCGGAGGAATAGCATGGAAAGATGCACAACTAAATATTTCATACAAATAGAACAAAAGAACTGATAGTGAAACTGGGAATGTTCACTTTTTAAGTTTGTTTTTAGTTTCTTTTATAAAGAAGTTTTTTTTTTATATTTAAATGTTATTTTATATTTTTTATGTCAATATGATAGTTAGTACATGTGTACATACGGGGGCTGACATAAGTTACATTTTTAACAGAATTGAATGAAAATTGAGGTGAGTGATTTAGAGTATGCATGAATACTTTTGTTTTGTTTTTTTTTTTTGAAAATGATTGCACAACAATATTCACTTAATCAGTCATAGACATTCACGAACCATTAAGAAAAGTGATAAATATGTGAACATGTATTTTTATATAATAACAAAACACACATTTCCAAATCATTTTCAATTCAATCAGTGATAGCCGAGACTCGTTTTTTTATTTAAATTCACAATTATTTTTTCAAAGTAATTTTTAGTATCTGTTTAGAATATGCGTACCTCCTTCACATTTCAACTAGTAACATACATATTTAAATACGCCATAAATATTTAAACAAAAAACATTGATATGACTAATGCATTTCCGATAATAAACAAAATCAGTCATGTTCGCATTAACTTGCAGTAAAGCAATACGAAGGATTTGAAACTAAGATTCTTAACAAATCCAAATCTCTATCTATTACCTACGTAAACAATTATACTCATCACTCGCTTACCGCGGGGGTTAGGGGAATGAAAAGTGTTGTGCAAACCGAAACCGTGCAAAACGATTTATTGACGTACAGGGATGTCTTTTGAACAGAAAAATCGTAGTGGGCCATGATTCTTTGAAGAAAAAACGTTATTTCGCGCAAAGCAAAGTCGCGCAAATCGAATTTGGGTAGACATTTAAAAATCGCGCAAAGATGAAATCGCGTAAATCGAAACCGCGCAAAACGAGGGATGAGTGTATTTAGACATACAATGAGGCGAAAACCAAACCGCGATGTTTCTACATCTATATATAGATCTAATAAAATAGACTTTCTAAAGTTTAAGTAGATGTATTGTAAAGATCTGACACAAAGCGGCTAATAATTTCAAGACTATTTTTATTTCATACCATTTTGTAGAAAATGTCAAGAAT
Organism: Syritta pipiens; assembly: GCA_905187475.1. Taxonomy (NCBI): domain Eukaryota; kingdom Metazoa; phylum Arthropoda; class Insecta; order Diptera; family Syrphidae; genus Syritta; species Syritta pipiens. The sequence continues at coordinate 58,723,867 of LR994573.1, forward strand.
TATTATTTTATATTACAAATGTGATTATGTTTATAGTCAAACCCATTAGAATAAGCTGGCAGTGTGGTGATAACAGACATTGTCGAAAAATAAATGACTATTCAATCAAAAGTTTGTCTAAGTCAAACATTGCAGTCAGAGGTTTTGTTGTTTTGTAACAAGTTGCTAAAGGCAATAATAAGTAGGTTTTGTTTAGATGATTCGCTTGCACATGTGTTTATTGCGCTATGTTTTATTTTTTACACTTTACACACTTTCATTTCTTTAATTTATTAAATCTCGCTGTCACTGACTTGATACAATTAAAAAAAAATTCAAAAAGGTTATCCATAGATTAAAATAAAAGCGTTTTTAACCGTTTAAAAAAAATGAGGAAGCGTACTTAAGAAAAGCAATACTTTTTTTTATAAATTATTAATAGTATTACATTTTTATGCAAAGTCGTTAACAAACTAAAACGATACAAACATAATAAAAAGCTATACATGCGAAGAATAAATGAAATTTTAAATATTTATTAAGGCTTTACTTCTTTAGTAAAGATGAAAACTAAATGTGATTTTTTAGTATTTTAAGATTGATATATTTATGTATAAATATTTGTATATACATATATTTATATTTATATTTATATGTATAAATGAATATATATATAATATATATATCATATACATATACATAAAATTTAAGACATATCAAATATATTTAAGAAATTAATATAGTAATCGTTACATATCAATTGTACACAATATCAGCAAAACGAGAAGTTCTGCTTGTGGAGTAAAGTAAAACATATCATGAGTAATTAAAACATATCAATATTTAGACTTATAGCAAATAAAATATAAAAAATATAGAATGAATTAATTAATATACTTACTTTTATGGTCATTAGGAATATTTGACTATTTGTTTTCTATTAAGATTCTTATGTAAAATGTTAAAAATCATTTTTAAAACCTGTTATTATAAGGAGTTGCATTTCCCAGCAAATTTGTGTTTTACATTGCGCTGCCTTGTTACTAAAAGAAAAAAAATGGTTTATATAACTTGATCCATATTACTTTTATCTTCACTCTTTATAATTTCAATTGTTTTTTTAAACTTTAGCCTGGACTACTTAATTCATTTGAGATCCCCAAAACCCATTTTACGTTTTTAATCCTCTATGATTTATTATTATGGGCGCCGTAGCTTGATGGTTAGCGCTTCCCACTGTTTAGCAAACTTACCCGGCTTCGAATCCAGCTCGAAAAGAAAATACCACAATCCACACAAAGTCCCCTTCACATGCATCAAATTACATACATTTATTGCGCACAACACAGTGGAGGCACGACATTCTAGGTTGTGGCCCCCCGCGGGCCGTTACGGCACCAATGATGATGGTACAGTTAAAAAACACATCTCTGGTTTTGATTATTCCTACTTGGAGTAAAAAGAACCTCATACAATTTGTAGCTTGTAGAACATTAACATAAGACGTTAAGATCTTTAAGTTTTAAACTGTACTTTACATAACTAAGTTACGTACGGCAAGTCTTTTTTTTTGCATTCTTCTCCGCGACAATCTGCAGAGAGTCAGTCAGCCTTGCTTCACACACCTTTGTATTTTGTGTTTATTGGGTTTTGACATGTGTCAAAAACACTGTATTTTAGTGCATGTACGCATACGGTTATGTGTGGATTGTGGTGTGCACATAACCATATGCAGGACTAAAAATCCGACCCGTTTCGTCATTGTAAGATTTATTTTTATTTTTTTTTATTTTTTTTTTTAAATAGTTTTTCCTGTTGTAATTTCTGTGCAGTTTCGTTTATATACAATTTGAGCTATTATATGATCAGACCTGCTAATATAAATTTTTAACAAGAAAATAGCATCTTCAAGTCAAACTTTTTCATTATTTTTTCTTTTGGCTAAAATAAAAAAAAAATTTGTTAAAAGTTAAACCAATGAGATCCCAAAAGCGAGTAAAAGCAAAACATATCTAATAAGCTTAGCCGTGCATTGAAAAATCATGTTATATTTTTAAACTATACTGAATTAGCTAGAAAATATCAAATAAGTAAAAAAGAAATGAATTAGATGATTAATACACTTATAATTTACTTTTTAGTACGTTTATTATTAATTTCCCACATACTGTCTATTAGCAATGCTTTGTTTTTTTATTATATTTATATCCTTATCAAAATTAAGGTATAAAAAATGTTTTCAATTTATTTTTTTATGTACATATTATATGAAGGAAATATTTATTTTAAGGCAAATGCGTAGCATGAACGTTTGATTACATTGATTGCAGTGCGAATATTTTAGCAGTTTTATTTTTGTTAATTTTGAGCTAAATTAAGAAGTAATAGAGTTATGCAGCAATACAAGAAACTATATCAAAGGTTTTTGAATATGATACCAAAAAACACCAGACCCTTACTAAATTTTTTAAAATTATAATGGAAATTTAAAATAAATACATACAAACATATCAATAACACCTAATCAATTTAAGCAGTTAGTAAATCAGAAAAACAACGAAATTATTTTTTACAAGTATATATTTTGTATGTGAAGATTAAGAAGTAAGCCTAACAGTAACATTTACGTATATCATGTTATATCTTTTTTTCGATAACAACAAAAATATTTATAATACTATTTTCTTTTCAAAATGTTTCAAAATAATAATTTTCGAAATCAGTATATACAATATTTAGACCACTCTATCAAAATAATAAGAAACATATGAAAAAAAAACATAGCGAACTAAATACATACTGTAAAATTTACTATATTCAAAATAACCAACCAAAAAAATAACTTTCGAATTTATTTTTAAGACAAATTTTACCACTATTAAAATAATATGTATTTGAAAATATATATATATATATTTCCCATCTTTAACTGTATACTAAACTTTTATTCACTTTTATTTATTTTATTATAAAACTAAGTAATTCTCGATCGCATTTTGCCACCACTTTATACATCTTCATACAAAGAAAAAAATCAAATCGAATCAACACTATTGATCAATATTGAAATATAACAAAAAAGAAAAAGGATATTTACATACATAAATTCATCAAACTTTAATGTACCTTGATTGCTATATAAACAAAAGAAAATAGAACAAAATATGGAAAAGGAAATTAAGTCGAAATATTTGAGAGGATTGTAAAAAGATCATCAAGAAAAATTATATTTAATAAATGTAAGAATAAACTAAAAATAACTTATTCTTTTCTTTAATCTGGGAAGCAAACATTCAACAAATGTCACTAACAGCTGATATACGTCTTTGCTAAGCAAGAGCTTTAAGCACTGCTAATACTAATCTAAGGAGCTTATTATAGTTTGTTCTAAAATAGCAAGTCAGTTATCTGCTTCCCCTGTTCAGTGATTGTTAAATTGTATCTCATGTCGCAGTTACTATTTCACCTTGCTTTCTAGTAGAAGCAGAGCAGCAGCACAAATAAATAAATAAAAAGCGTAACAACAATGAATGCGCAGAAAATAATCAGGTTCAACGAAATAAAACTTAGATGTTACAGGCTAATGTCGGTGCAGGTGTCCCCAAAAGTAAGTTGATTTGTTTATCTGGCTTAGTTATGTTATTCTATTTGTACATTTTATTATTATTCTATAACACACTTCATTCCTATATTGTCTCGTTGAGCTTGTAGATTGAATTAATGAATTAATGTTTATACATATTAGTTCGCTTTTATTTATGAATGCTGTCAAGGGTAACGAAAAAGAAAACTGATAAAAATATTTGTAATGAAAATGACCATTCATTTCGAAAACTTTTATTTTCTATGTGTAGTATGCACTAATTGGTAAATGGTATTGATTGTTGTTGCAGTCAAAAGATAAAATTACACTTTTTTGCTCTTTTTGTAATGTCTGGTATTTATTTGTGTCCTTAAATTCAAGTTGAAAATTTTATCAATATACATATCTGCTATCTGTTACTTTTTTTCAATTTAATGATCAAAAATTTAACACATTTATAAATGTTATCTTACATTACCTTAATTCGAAGATAACGTCTAAACGAGGAAATTTTTACTATCAACGGAGTTACCTACATAAATCTGAGCACAAAAATTGCCAAATGGTAATTTCGGTTGTTTCTTCATTAACAAAATGTATAAAATGCTTAATAAAGTAATTTGTGTCTTAATTACACCTAATACATACTTCTGAACGAGCTTTACGTCTATTAGTTCTTTAAGTGTCTTGCATTTAATTAAAGTGCTTTATTAACAAGATGAGTTTTTTTATTATTTCCTACGTATTGGTTAAAAGTACCTATACCTACGTATTTTTCTTTAAATAAAACAACTCTGACTCGAAATTCTTGTATATATACTTTTATTGAATATTATTTTAATTTTTTACATTTGATGTTGTACATATTACTTGGCAGAGAAGAAGTTGGTCCAAGAAAAGCTGTTCGTAATTTCTACAATTCCACAACAAAAATAATTTTCCATCTGCATCGACATTCAATTCAGTGCTATAGAGTATCATTTAGCTATGTATTTTGATATGTTTAAAAGATTGTAGCTTAGTGTCATTAACAAAGATTTATGAATTTATAAAATTAACAGAGATAACCTAATCAACCCAGGTCGCTGAAATAACGTAATTGGTATTGTTTACAGTTCGACCAATTCAAAATTGTAGATAAAGTTCTAACCTTATTTACTCCCCAACATAAATTTTATAACTCTTCGATTGGCACTTTTTCCTCCATTCTTATCCTTTTTTTTTTTGTTTTTCTTCAACCATAGTGTCTATGGGATCAGTATACAAATCCTCAATACCTACAAACCGATAAACACACTGCTGTCCAAGCTCAAATTTTTTATAGTCTGTTTAAATATTTTAATTACATAGATACCCAAAAAAATTTGATTTTTTGTTTTCAAACATTAATCCATCCACCCGTCTTTAGATCCATCCACCATAACGTTAGATCATAATTATTATATTAGCACTCGTATAAGTTTACTGAACTTCTCTATTTAGGCTGTACATCTGGGGAATGAACAAGGTATTTCAAAATTTGAGCAGGAATGGCTTGACGCCAAAGATTTAAGTGAAATGCCGGGACCTTCCAGGTTAAAGCTCCTTTCTTATTATCTTCCAGGAGGTAGATCTTCAATTGGATATAATATTTGAAAACTGAACATCTTAAAAACTTTTCCCAATAGGAAAACTGCATAATTCAAATTTAATAGATTTCCACAAGATACTTCGGGCAGAGTATGGAGATATATTTCTCATAAAGAGCATGATGGGCAAACCAAACATTGTGTGCACGTATGACCCAGCAGATATCGAGAAAGTATATCGCACTGAAGGCGTTTGGCCAGTGCGCATTGGCCTAGAGACATTTACTTATTACCGTAAAAAGATTCGACCAGATGTATTTAAAGATGTTGGGGGACTTGTATCCGAGTAATAGAGAATCATTTTATCTAATCATCCTACATTTCAATAATATACATTTATATCCAGACAGGGAAAGGCTTGGGCTGATATACGGAACAAAGTTAATCCAATTATGATGAAAGTACAAACAGTTCGTCACAATTTACCAGAAATCGATGAAATATCTTCAGAATTCATTCAGAAGTAAGTCTTTATTATTAAATTACATAGGTAAAGCTTACAATTTACAAAATTTCTCTTCTGCTCAATTCAGGTTGGAACAAATTCGAGATCCAGAAACAAATGAGTTGAAAAAAGATTTTCACGACGAAGTTAAACTTTGGGCTTTTGAATCGATTTGCTCTATTGGCCTAAACAAACGAATGGGTCTGATGAGTAACACTTCTAACAATGATCCTGATGCTCTCAGGCTTGCTGATTGCATGTCAACATTTTTCCAACTAAGCTACGAATTTGATGTTCAGCCATCATTCTGGAAATATTATGAAAGCCCCAAGTTTAAGACCCTTATTCAAACATATGAGGAAATCACACGAATAACTACAAATTACATAAACGAAGCCATCAGCAACTTTGAAAAACATGGAAATGTCGGTTCTAGTAGCGTTTTGGAAAGGCTTTGCGCCGTTGATAAACAAATAGCTATGGTCATGGCTATCGACATGTTAATGGCTGGAATGGATACGGTGAGTGAACATTACATAAAGTATAATTACTTATAATTACCTTTTCAGACTTCTTCTGTTTTTCTGTCAACTCTATACATGATTGCAAAACACCCGGACAAGCAAGACATTCTGCGCAAAGAAGTAATGAGTATACTTCCAGATAAGACATCACCACTTAATCATGAAAATACCAAAAATATGCCATATCTTCGGGCTTGCATCAAAGAAGCGCTAAGAATAACACCAATCACTCCAGCCAACTTTAGAATGACCGGCTGTGATGTAGTTTTAAATAATTATCGGGTTCCAAAAGATACAGGAGTATCTATGGGAATGATGCCTTTAACCAATAGTGATATTTACTTTCCACAAAGCTCCAAGTTTATGCCAGAGAGATGGCTGAAAACAGGCGAAGGTGCTTGTCCTCATGCTAAAGGAACAAACCCATTCGTTTATTTACCATTTGGTTTTGGTCCGCGAACTTGTATTGGGAAACGCATAGCAGAAATGGAAATGGAAACTCTTTTAGCGAGATTAATTCGTACCTACAAATTATCGTGGTTTGGAGAAGATATTAAGTACACAAGCAATATAATTTTAATACCCAGTGGTGACATGAGGTTCACATTTGAACCTATTTAGCACATCACGTGCCTATAAAAACTCCCAAAATTTTTTTATTATTAATATTAATAGTCTAATAATATATCAATATTTTTTCAAACAACAACTTACATATTTATTTTTTATTTTTCAAAATGTTATTGTGGTCTTAGTTAAAAACGAGTCACAGTAATTACTTCAAAACTGAAAGTCTCGCAACGCTGCATCTTGAAGAGCTTTTGTAGCTATACAATTACCAAACGATAACTCATTTATTACAAGGTTATACAAGGCCAAAAAAATAAAATTGTTTTTCATCCACTGTCAGTGTTCAGTTAAAACAACTGTTGCATACCTTGCGCCAATTGTAATGTTCCAATAAATGTTGTCATAAAAAAATTGCATACTTAAGGCGAAGCCATTTATATCTGAATGGCAACGGTCAATATACATATTGGAATTAGAATATGTACATGAGACTAGAAAATTGAACAAGGTGCGCTCAAATCTCGAAATGCTTTTTATTGTTCAACTTCGACTAAAATAGTTTGCAAGTTGACTTTGAAACTTTTTTTTTTATACCCACATTGCAAAATAGCTTAGATTATCTGAAGTGTAAAATAATCTTCAGCAAATGAAAAAAAATAGTATTTCATGAGGAAGTTGATCCAAAAAAAGTGAAGTAAAAGTTGACTGTCGAGAGTGTTTGGATCAAGTCAATGGGTTCTGATTGTGATTCTTCACAGCTGTGATATTTTTTTGACCTATTGGTGTAAAAACATATTTTAAAAAAAAGTCACTTAAACATTAAAATAGAGTAAATTTTAAAATACAATAGAATGAATACACTGGCAGCCCTTATTTACAATTCTTCATTCAGAAATGTGTTGTATACTCTAGAGCGCATTCCATTGAACTTTATAAGCAAATAAGATTTGCTTTCTTCGGTGTATTGCTCAAACGGTTATCGTTGATGCCAAAAAATGACAATGGTATTTTGGTCAAAAACAGCAAAAAACGATTTTTTGCTATACAAGGGGGAGGGTCTCTCTCGTCCGAAACAGAAATATCTCGTAATCGCCATAACGTATTTCTTTCTCATATTAAAGGTATTAAAAAGTTCTTTTATTATAATCAGTTTTAGATTTTGGAATTTATAGTTAATTTTCTTAAAATATGGTTAAACTTTTGGAGAAAAACATTATTTTCTTAAAAAGTACCGTTATTAAGACTGCATTTCTTCAAAATTATATGAAAGTTCCTAGCCATTCTTATGGTTTTATAAACTTTCTTATGATATAAAATATAGTATACTTTTGAGAGTGTCATGTATAATACGAATTGCATATTTATTCAAAATGCACCATTTTACTACTGTATTAAGGGTTAAAAGGGCATACATATGTCTTTCAAATTAAGTCGCATATATACGAAAATTGTGTCTCAATTGACTTCGTCGCTCCGCTAAGGGTATGTCCACAACTGCCAGGCAGGCGCCTGGGGTGGGTTCCATGGGCTTCTTTGAGCGGGTAAATGCCAAAACATAACAAAATTTGTAAATAGGTTTTTTTCTTCGATTCAGAATTGTTAAAAGCATTAACTGCAAAAAAACAATTTAGGACTCCACCTCTCAATTTCAAAAATAATTTAGGACTCCACCTCTCAATTTCAAAAAAAGTTAGTCCAAACCCTTTTTCGTTTTTTTTTTTTTTTGAAAAAACTTTTAAACTGCATGCGAATTTTTCAAAAGCAGCAAACACAATTATATAATAGCTTATTGAGAACCTATTTTCATTTTGATTTATAAGGCGAAGTGACAAAATATTTCCTTCGCAAAAATGCCAAGTGTAAATTAAGTAAACACACTTAAGTAACAGCAAAAAAAATTATGCTCAACTATCATACTTTTAGACAATCCAAAGTACTTAAATACTTTTTAGATTTCGTTTTATGATAATATTTTGAGATTTTCATTTTCTTATAATAAATTTCTCATCACAATCGCTCTCGCTTTTTTGGCATATGCATATGATATTAATTGAAGCCATATTTTCACAATTTTCTCTATTTACACTGTTCGTCTTGCAAAAGCAGTTGAGTCTTAGTGGCAACCACAAGCATCCTGAGAGCGACGGAGAGCGCAAGCCGAGCTAACTCGTAACTGATAAGCGGTTGCCAGCATATGCCTCACTAACCATGGGTAAGTTCTCAGTTTCAAAAGTGGCGCCGCATTGCTCACGATTTCAATCGGACGCTTGTTAGTTGAATGTTGGTCTGCGTGGCAACTAGTGCAATCGATGATACTCCATCTAATGTTTTTTAGTTTGTGATACATCGGAAAATAAAAAAATTAATTAAATTAATTGTAACGCGTTAAAGATCTAAGGGACAAATTTATATTTTAAATTTTAATCTAAAACTGTTTAAAAAAATTTTAGTGAGACTGAACAATCAAATCATCCAAATTTTCTTATAAAGTGAAGTTAGTTAAGAAAGCCTAACGGTGAGTGTGATTTCTAGAATTATTTTAAAGAAAACTACTCTTGACTACCGCTAATTGTTGTAAATTTCTCATCGCATTTCATATTGCATTGAGTCGTCACTTACTAAACGTAATAGAACCAATGTCAAAATTTCACGACCAAACAAAGAAAGAACAGTTTTTTTTCCTTAAGAAAAGCCAAACCGCTGGTCGATGGGTCTTATCAGAAGTCCGTTAGCGCTATTGATACATTAAAAAATAAAGTGTTTTATTTTGACATTGTCACTACGAATCTGCAGATAATGTGTCTTTTATTTGTGTCTCTTTCCTTGAATTATTTACACCAATATTTCAAGCGCCTCGATACATTCGTAGTGAACTGCACAAAACTGTGCAAACGAAACAAAAGACATGTTCCGTTCTTTGAGAACAAATTGCTATTTTCGTTACCACTGGCTCAGAAAGCGGTCTCCTGAAGATACACTTTGCTCTTTGGCTCATCACCGCTGATAATTTAAAATGCAAAATGAAGTGCACAGACAAATAAGTAAATAAATATATTTTTTTTTATTTTAAATTTTGACGGTTAACAAATGCTACGTTCCTTTATATTCTATTATTTTCTTTGAATCGGGGCTGCCTTATTCCTAAATTAAGTAGAACAAATTGAAAAAATAATATTGCAAGCGACTGTAATAATGTTAAAGGATTTTACAACATTTGTTACGTTGTTTATTAAAATATAACCAAGGATGCTGTTTTATGTATTTAAAAAAAATATTTATGCACAATTACTTACATTTTATTAAGTAGAAATTGGCACTAACTAAATAATATAGCAACTAAATATAGTAACTAAATATCAGATAAATGTTATCATTGTCATTAATGCCAGTATTCTTTTTATTTATATTTATCTTTATAAATATTTAGTGTGCAGACCGATAGTGTGCAGGAGGATAGGATAGATATCCATATAAAGTACTTTCTTTTAATTACATCTGTATCTACATTTATAGAAAAAAAAATTAACAGACATAAATTTAAGTTCATCCAAGCTATCACGACAAAGATCTAAAAATTCAGTTTAAAATTAATATTTTTTTAAGTTTTATTATCACTAACATTGTTCCATATACACACCTCCAATAATCCTGAACTTCGATGCCATACATTGGGGCATTCAATTCTAAGAAATACTGAATGTTTGGAATAACAATATCATTGCAACGACTTAACAAATTTGACTATCTTAGACACGAGCCAAACTGTATACCGGAAGTTCTTTATTTATTTCATCCAACCTGCAATTGACCTACTTCGAATGTGTTCGTCATCCACTATAATAGTATCAGAACAGTTGACGCTTGACATTTGGTTATCATTATAGGTTGTGGCCACAGATCGCAGTATTCTGCAGCCCACTTCAAGGCATCGATTTTTTTGGTGCTAAATTCAATTGGTTTCTCTTTTCCTTTCTTTTTTTGTATAATACAGTATTTTGAATATTGTGTCGTTTTACTTTCTTTTTAAGTCCGCAATTTAATATTGTTTTGACTAAAGCTAAAAATGCAATATTTGTTCCAGACGTTAAAATATCTATTGTATACTTACATACGTCCTAAACTGATAGGGTGCAACCCAATACTCATAAGTCCATAATTTTTCCACCTGTTATTATCACTCGCCCTACCTTCACAACAAAAAAAAAGTAGACCTACACACAAATACTAAACAATTATTAAATACCTACAACTATAGAAATAATCATTTTTTGAAACGCAATAATTCCGATTATCACCAAGCTTTAATTGATAAACGGCACTTTTCGACTCCAAACAAATTTACATTTCTACTAACTAGCTATCATTAATCTACGAAACAACGAAACACCCATAGTCCAAGTGTCTGCTTTCCGTTCAAAGTGCAAAACTATTTATTACGAAATTAGTCATATTTGCCTTATATTTTTAGAGCACACAGTTACTTTCATTAGTTCATAAGGTGGGCAGTGAGTAAGATGGAGCACTAACAAGGCGTCTGTCTGCGGCATTCAGAGCCGGTATGTCGATAAGGCTTGCCGGCTCTAAGAATTCCAACACTATAGATCACGCATCACGCGTTCGTCTTATTTTTCAAATTGTTGTTTTTTGTTTCAATAGCATCCGATCAACTTCCGAACTATTTTTAAGCGCAAATGGTGATCTAATTTAAAAAAAAAATTGACTAGACATTTTTTTTTTTGGTTTGAAACTAATCACTGTTTTTAGTACAAAAATTAAGATCAGTAGAAATGTAATTTTAAGAATATTTTTCTACTTTCATCTTTTATCTTAAGTCCTAGTTTTTAAAATAAGTTTTAGGTTTTTGATGTACATAGGCAAATTTGATTTTAATTTAGCTAAGTATTATGTATTTCCAAAAAAGCCTGGGGCTAATCTTAAACATGTTGCATTGATATAAAAAAATAAGTATTTAATAAATACAGTATTTAGAATATGTGTATATTTACGAACCGTGAACACGGAGTTACAAATTTTGTAACTTAATATCCATATTTGATGTATACATGCTTACTGCTAAATAGTCATGTCTTGAAAGAAGTTAAAAAAATACAAACTGTTTCCTTGAATAGTAATATTACAATTATAAATATTTTTTAGAGTTGCCATAGCACTTTTCATCGAGCTGAACCGTAATTTTTTAACAAATATGAGTGGAGCAACATCTACTCAACGACACGAGCGCAATGATGATATTGCTGAGTTTGATGAAGCAGAGGAGTTAAGATCAGCAAATGGACTTCTCTATGATAAGGCATACGAAACTGCAGAAAAATTCGCAGCGACCTACATTGGGCAGTATGCAACAGAGAAAGTGGATAGGCTCCTCAAACTCATTGAAGACACAGCTAAGTGGAGTTTGCCACAAAGTAATTCGTACTACTATTATAGATATCTGTTTAAGTTTTTAATAATTTTAAAACATTTTAGATCGAGATAAAAATGACTCAGCCACTCCGCTTGAAAGGCCCTTGCCATGGATACCTTTTATAGCGATGATCTTAATGCTGCGCATGATACGTTTATCGCTTTCAGTGGGTGGCCTTTTTATCGGAAATGCTCCAATTGTTCCGGCCGATGTTGTGTATTTTATTCAAACACGTAGACGAAAACTAAGAGCAATCAGAATTAATGGAATGCGGGATATTCGTAGAAAAGAGCAAGCTACAGGACAGAAAGCGGGCGGAATCATTGCTAAATTGCAGTCTATTTTATCCATAGTTGTCTGTCGACCTGGGCAAGGGAGGGATCAGAATAATTCAGATCAGAAAAGCATGGACACTACCACAACTACTGAGGTAAGATATTTGATGTTTAAAAAAAATAACACAAAAACAATAAAAATAGTTTTAAGGGTTACTATTAAAACAGTAATTACAATTAAATAACTATTGAAAAAATTTAGAGTGAATCATATATACTCAATTAATTTATAACTCTACCACTCTAACACAGCCTACTAAAATGCTTTCTCTTAACTACAATCAATATATTACTCTACTACTTTTTGATATTCCTTTCACTCATATAATTTTATATTTATCATCCGTTCTGCTAGAAAAAAACAATTAAAGCTCAACACAAAAATAAAGAAGCAAAACTTGATTACTCAGACCAGAACCTGACATTAGATGAAATTCTCGACAAATTCGGTAACGTGCCCAGTGATGACGACTCCGACTTTATTCCACCATCTGATGCATTGAGCGATGCCGGTATATCTTCTGAGTCAACATCGTCTGCAACATCTGAAAGCGAGGACGAAGAAAACGCCAGTGAAAATACTCTTACAACAGAGGCAACTGTAAGTCACAGCTCGTTTGAAAAAGATTTAGTTAAGTTCATTCGTTATTTTTTGGCAACAGAAAGCAGAATCAGATGTACATATGACCAATGGAAATAAACGCTCACAAGCCCCCGTGCATAATAGCGAAAATCAAGTCGACTCCAATATTGTGGAGATTAAAGAAAACGGTGAATATTTCAGTAGATCAACTCGACGACCAATCCCATTGCCCAAGCCATACAAACAGGAACAAATGCCAATTCCGATTCAAGAAATAAAACAAGAACCTCTGGAGAGCGATGGCGAAAAATCGAGCAGTCAACAGTTACAGCAGGATTCGTCACTTTTAAAACGATCTAATGAAGAGCAATTACAGCGCCAACAACAGCAGTCCGTTGTCGGTAATGGATATTAAATTGAAAGCCATTTCGAACGTACATATCTCATTATCAATCCCTTTTATATAAAAATAAATACCCTTTTCCTTACCACATCGTCCTCATTTTGTTTCAGTAAATACGTATAAGTTAGCTATGCAGTAACAATTGAAATATTGTAAAACTGATGATTAATTAAACTTAATTTGTTTATGTTTTCTATTTCTCTCTTAATTAATTTCTTGGATTAATGAATGATACGTTGTAAAGGAAGTAGTACACACTCTAAAATAATTGCATAACAAAGCGGAATAATGTATAAATACTTCATTCATGCATTGCGTTGGTCTTATTTAATAATTTATACCGAACAAACCTTTTCGTCAAATGGAATTTGATTGGCTTTTACTTAGTTTCTTCTGTTATTGTTACAACTTAATTGATTGGCCAATACTAATTAGTTTGTTTTGAAAATATTGTCCAATGTGTTGAATGTTTTGTTTCTAGCACCGAATGATGCAAGCTTTGATGCAATGGACGGACCCCGGGCTACATCCAACAATACAGAGAATATTGAGACAAAAATAAATGGAGACGAAAACTCCCATGTTATTAACGCCAAATCAGGTATTCAAGATTGTGTGGTTTGAATCTTTCTCAACATACTTATCCATGTATTTTATGTCTCCTTTTTCTATCTGTACTAAACGTATTCTATTCATACGTTATTTCATGAAGAAGTGTTTCTTACTCCTGCTACTTCCACTGAAGATTTATTCTTTAGTCCAGTCGGTGTGTGTTATAAATGTGAAATATTTGCTAACTTTATTTATTAAACAAAAACAATTCGCTTATATTATTTTAGGCTCTCCAAATTTGAGTGGAAATTTTGGATTTCAACCAACTTCGATTTTAAAGAACTCTAATACGGGCAATGATAATAAACGGCCTGAGGAGGTCTTTAAAAGCGATACCAAAATCGACAAAGGTATGTACATTTATATCTCTTTTCGCATATATTTCTTCTTTAATTATTTAAAGTTTTAGCCGAAGTTGTAGTCGAATCCGTCGCCACGTCCACTTCACAAGGCATTTCACACCAATCTGCAAAGGCTAACAATTTTTACAGTGGAAAGAACAACAAAAATAGATTTAGAGGAAAGCGACGATAGATCCTGCCAAACTTATTCCTTTCATTCCAGTTAAAAAGTTCTGATAATCATTAATATGTTTTAGATACCATGAATAATTTAAAGAAAATATTTAGCATTTTTAACAGTTCTGTATGTAAAAGTCGAATAAAAATAGATTGTAAATACTTTTCTCAAATATACAAAAATTTCTGGCTGCCTGTTTTCATTCTTAAAACTTTAACGGAAATTGCAATGAGAGCAAATGTTAAAAATAATTATTACGGAGACCTTGAACCTTTCTACATTTGAGAAGTCAAAGTCAAAATATTAGCAATTCGATTTTAGAGATTACACATGTAGCATTCCTACATATCGAAAACACTTTTAACTTAATTCAAACCACAGAAGTCCTCATTACCTCGTTGTCCCTATCCTACATACAAATTTAAATTCGGTCACATTTCGAATTTAAAGTCCATATCAACAGTGAGCATTTTCATTGTATTCAGATACAACTTTTAAACGGTTAAGAGGCAGGTGAATGACTTCGCCCGCATCCGTTTACTACTACTGCCATAAGCTATAGTAATTTAAGAGAATATGTCATACACAGCAAGCGCACGAGCAATGTTCACCCAAGCAAAAAGCTCACCCTACTAAAACAGCCAAAAGCATAACCAACCGAAAAGCTTAGTCGTACCCTCATGCCATTCTGAAGCTTAGCCATTCACAAACTTTGTAAATTCATCATTAGCTTCAACCCCTGACAGAGGCAGTATTCGAGGGTAGCCAAAGTGCTTCGGTCGTTGCGTAATAGCCGTCAAGTTGCGTTCGATTACTCGCTCTTCGTAAAATGAATTCTTGTTATACACATACATTTATTTACAGAGCACAAATAAAAATTACTAGAAAATAAGTGATATTTATCAACTGTTATTGGGTTGTGTTTCTGTTTAAGCTGTTTACAATTAGTACATGATATTTCACGCACATTTAAACAAAACAAATCAAATAAATTCCAAATGTAGTCTCAAGAAAAATATCACAAATCAAACGTGAGTTTTGATATATGCTGAATGCATTTGATATTTAGTGTTTTTGTCAAAACCGGATGTTTTGTGTAAGTTTTTTATGCAGATTCTGAACCTTTGACTCTGTTACGGTGTTAAGAAGAACATTTGTTTAAAATTTCATTACGGCCATACTTTTTTTGTTTTTTTGCACCACATATATATACATATATACATCTTTGCGTAAGGTAGCTAAAGTGAACTAGAGCAGTGTAACTACGTCCTAAGGGAGAAATAAAAATGTTGCTGCATTAAAAAACAAAAGGCTGTTTTTAATTTTTGTTTTAATGTACTTTGTTCCCTTTCGTACCCTGGAGTCAAGAAATAAGAAAACAATATTGTAGTAATTATTACCTTTTCATGAAATAATAAAAACTCATAGCTATTTATGTAAGTGAGTATGGACTTACCATACGCATACTTATGCTGTAGATTTATTTTTGCAGTATCTTTAAAAAAAATATTTAGTCAAGCTTTTTCATAAACAATTCTTATGTTTGTTGAACTAGATTGGGTAAATTTATTTTTTTAATTGCTATTTATTGAGTGACCTTCATAGCACTGACTTATTGGGACCAACTGCAAAGATCGTTATAGAAATCACTCCGTTTACTTATGCTTATTTTAACGAACAGAAAACCATTTTTCCATATCTATCACAAATTATAGCAAAACAATTTTTTTTGTAAGTTCAACGCTCATATGCGCTTAAGTAGTACAAAAATAATTATAAAGGTACTTTCATGCACCACAGCTATTAGATGGTATTGTGAGCATTTTTTTGCACTAGTTTTTTTAATTAGTCATTTTATCTGAATCATAATTGACTAATTACTTTTGAAAAAGCAAATCAACTACCTTTTTTATAAGATTTTTCGTTGATATTTTTTTCATACTAAGTGTAATTAATTTATATACTCATTAATATTCATATAAGTTTTAATAATAACTACTTTGATATGCGTTAAATTATTTTTAAGTTTTCTTAGAAGATTACATTTATTATTACATTTTTTTGGGTAGCAGCGACTAATATTAAGCACCAATATCACGAGTTTCTGAAAAAAACCCTTTTTTTCTAAGCGGGTTAAATAATTAATTGCATATCCGCAATCTAAGCAATACTGATTAAGAAATACACTGCGTTATAAAGTTGACACCCTATTTCCCAAAAATTGTAGGTCTTCTTTTTTATTGAATGAATTATTACTAGTCCTATGTAGTGATGTATTTTATTTCACTGGACAACAAACCATCAAAAAAAATCAAACTCAATTTGGTTATGATTAAACAAAGTCAATCAAGTCCGATTGTGACGAAATAAAGGATTTTACAAAATTTTTTCTTTACAATGTTCCAGTCTACAAGATGCTCTGCTTCCTCTTGTTCAGTCTTTTTTTTAGAAGACTAATATTTTAAGTATTTTTTTATTTTTTATTTTTTAAGAAAAAGAAGCAGAGGGATTGTATCTGTACATAATTGTTTATTGTAAATCACATAATTAAATCAAGTGTATAAAGTTGTAAGTCAAAATGTGTTGGCCGAAATTCTTTACTTGGCAATTATGTCAAGGTACCTGCAAGTTTATTTTGACTAAATTTTCCAAAAATACAAACAGTTTGAAACGAGACACGCTTTAGAATCGAGAACGAAACAAGTCATTAGATCTGTATTACGACACACCTGAAATATTATTGACGAACTCAGTCTAAAAATATTTATTTCAAAATTTAAATAAATTTAATTGACTAGCTTAAACCCGTCGTCGTCAGCAATCCACTTTACTAAAACTGGCTTCCCTTCAGCATCAATATACTCATATTGCCCTCGCTTCACCACAGTGTCCTCGCCATTTTTAAAATGTACTACTTGTCCTTCCTCAGATACCTTAGTCCCATCTCCGTTATTATAAGCATGACTAAATTTTCTGCCAGTGTGGTTTTCATTGTGTGAAGTAGTGAATGTTGTAGGCTTAGTAAGGTATGCTCCCATGCGAAAATTAGGAGCAATGCCTGGAATCGGTAGTTCGTATAAACTTGTTGACATTTGTGATTCTGGTATTTTATACTCCAATATGTCTTCTTTATGATTGACTTGTTCAGGCTTTTTAGGAACTCGAACAACTTCCGGAATATTTAAAGGTGTTTCGCCATACGTCACAGAAGGAAGCACATTAATCGGTGCATATAACTTAGAACTTTGTGCGATTGATTGCGCGCCAGGACGATTAAGGTCACCACTTTGATATGCGTTAATGGGGTCAATATATTCAAAACGAGTCTTGGTATATTGGGGCTCTGCATAGCTGCTGAAAACCGGCATATAGTATGTTGATGGATATGGATAAGACGAATATGTCCTCGCTAACGATCTCAAATAATTTTCATAGGCAATTCTATCAGTCTCGGAAGCTCCTGGCTTTCTGACTATCACATCCGGTTTTGTGACTGGCGTCGATTTGAATAGCCCAAAAAAGAAGGCTTCCGAAGCATTACTTATTGCCAGGACAATTAAATAAGTTGTAACCTAAAACGAATGATTCAAGAGATAGTACAATATATTCAAAAGTTTTAATCACATAGTAAAACTTACCTTGCAGTACATCATGCGTTTCTGAAATACAATTTTATTCTGTTGAACGAAGAATCTTGCAGCTACCTTTTATTTAAAAATAACAGTGTCAGGATAGTGGAGAGAGTAAGCAGGTATATAGCGAAGTAAGAACAATTAACGAAGAAACGACGAATCAGCATTCAATTATATGCAATGTATATTTAATTAACATTTGGAATGCCTTAAGAAGAGAGTAAATTAAATTTAATATTTACTTAATGATTTTTAATTTCTACCTGCCCATCAAGCTAATCTTTTCCCACAACTAGTGTGTTCTGTTAAATTATTGTGAATTCTATTCAGTTTTACTTATCTTAGACTATGTTGACAAAATATATATATACTTTTAGCCCTGTTTTATTATATTATTTTATTGTGGCAATGCGTTGTTTAAATGGTCTCTATGAATCTATTTGTCTCTCATCCGATTCATCGTTGAGGCTTATGTGATTATGCCTACATTAATCGTATATCGTTGACCTTTTCGAAAAAATATATATGTGCATATAACATAACAAGCTTTTGCGATTTAATACGTACGTTCAGCTCTAATTGATAAATGTTGAACTATGAATCGGATTAGTGAAACGAACACAAAACTGAATATTTAAAGGGAAGGTTCCTTGATCGCAGACCGTGTGAGCTAACGCTGTCAAATGCGAATTAAGGCCATAATTTATCTATTACTCTAATTTACTTTTAATAGAAAACTTGAACTTTGTGGTGTTTTAGAATGTGGCATTAGATCACAATTGAAGGACTATGGAAGCCATAAGTGGATTTTGGCATTTATTCGCATTTGATAGAGAACCTATAACATTATGACGTTAGTTAATATAGCATTCACGACATTTATTTGTTTTTCTTATGTAGTCTTAAACATAAAAGGATTGTCATTAGTCTAGCAATGTGAGTAAGGTTCTAATGTTATTTGTGTAACCACAACCATGGCAAACAGGTGTCTTATTATTTAAATTTAATTTTGCACTCACGCAATCGGTCTTTATGGAATAAGTATATTGTAGAGAAACATACGAATTCCTCTGGCGATGCCGAAAGAATGGCAAAGCATGTGTATGTGTAATTCTTGCAATTACATCAAATCCTACAACATGCGAACATGAACACGCCATGACAAAATTAAATTTATGCAAATAAATTTTAGAAAATGAGTCATTCAGCTTCTACAGCAATTAAATTAGCGCTGCTGCTGGAAATTTGAATGATGTCCAAGAAAATGTCCCGAACTATAAACAAATTTCTCAATGCACTACAATTTCCTAACCAAATGTGCGAATAAAGGCTTAAATTGGTTTAGTATAAATCTAATTTTGCATTGCACATCATCATCTTCATTCATTCTTATATGAAACTAGCTGACTTGGGCACATTGCAGTATCTTCATAATTATAATACTTTGAATAAATGTTACAGATAAACTTTTTACTGCAAAAGACGGACGATGTGTTATTTTTCTTTTTCACAAAAGATCACTGCAAACTATAGTCATTTTTTTGTCATTTCATTTTATTTAATATCCACATAATAAATTACAAATTATAATTAAATAAAAATATACATTTTAGAGATCTAGGAAAACGTCTTTTACAATTACAATACTTAGTATAAATACAATTCTTTTTATTTTCGTTCGGTTTGTTACATAAGTAAGAAAAAACTACGAACGAAAATTCTTAAAGGAATCTTAAACTTACTATTGCACATTTAGTTGATAAGACTATTTTCTGAATAGAGACACTTATCACAGAATTGCGTTTGTTTTTGTTTACAATTATGGTCATAAGGTTATTTCATGTATTAAATTCTTTATCCATTATGGATTCAAAATCAGATTATCTTTAATCTTCACATGAAACCTTTCACAAAAATATGAAAGGTTTATAAGAAAAGCAATTAATATAGAAATTTCGATACATTTGCTCATTTAGTGATGAAGCCATCTATCTTGTTTTCATTTCAGATATTCCCCGCACAATTTATTTTCTAATAGTCCCTACTCATGGCGTCCAATATCTTTGATGTAATTAATAGAAAAAAAGTATCAAAAATTCAGCAGCTCCGTTGGATCAAAGCAAGAACTTGGCAAGTTTATAACATCTTACATAAAAAAGAACAAAAAATTAAATCTCTTGATAATGTACTAAACCATCAAACAGAACTAGAGATCTAAAAGCAGTTTACAAATTCAGGCAGAATAACATTAAATTTGTTCATTATAATGGCGGAAAATCTTTCATCAATAAGTGAGTATGCATGCATAACTAATCTACTAAAAGGGCTTAGTTGGCGATGAAACAAGTACAAAAAAAATGCAATTTAAATAAGGAATTAACCAAAATATTATTTTATCGACAAAGACAAAATATATTTTCATCATGTCGCCAGAAACGTAATTCGTGTGAAATTACTTTCTAAGTGATTACTTCTGCCTGTCGTAAAATATATATCCTATTATAGCACTCAGTGCGAAAGCATTAAATTCACTATTGTCTGACGATCAAATTAACCAAATTGCGGCATTTCTATCAAAGCATAATATTGCAATGAAGATTTTTAATGAGTCTGACATATATAAACTGCATATACATTACCTGACCCGAAGTGATTAATTACGAAAACATAATTATTTTCTAATGCCTAGTGCTTTCTTAATTATATAAAAGTTTTGACCAGGTGATGACATTGTGAAATAAGATTCAATATATATTATATTTATGTGAATTCATCGATCATCTGGCAGGCTAGATATGAGCATTATACCTTGGTCCCAGCGGTTACAGATCTGTCACCTATTTTAACTAAAGTTTGGTTTTGTGCTAGCTCTCAAGACGCGCTCCAGTGAATTTCAAACCATAAAGTTTGCGCAGTGAGATGAAACAATATTTTTAGTCAGCCATGCATAGTGATGACGGCAGAAAGCAATCTGATGGTCGTAGTCATCTTATTATGGTTGTAAGTCGATCAGAATATTTTGGAGCTATGTGTTATGCCTTTTAAGCTATTTTTAAATTAACAAAAATCAACTGCCCGCTAAGATAATAACATTTACTTCATGTAACGGCTTAATACTTTACTTCATTCAACGGAGATCTTTTTTCTTAGGCCAATCGCATGGAAGGGATGATGACAACGTTAAAGATACAACCACTTCGCAACGACTAGGCCGGCTCAGTAAATCGGCATCTGAACTAAATGGCCATAACTGTTCCATTGACTCGCCCAGCACATCACCGAAACGTGCCAAGAGCGCTGCCAGCCCATCAGTATCTGGTGTACTTCAGAAAACACATGGTTTTTTCTATAGCCTGAAACATCGATGGGGCAGAGCTCGAAGTAAAGAAAAAATGGGTCGTAGATCACCGAATGATTTACTTGAACAGGAGAGCACAGACTATGCAGCCGATTACAGCTCTGATGGCAGCTCAGCTACCCACAGTCCAAGGCATAGAGCACGCACAATCGAAGGCTCACCATTAGCTAAGGAGTTGAAGCTAAGTGCAAGCATAGCAATTGACAGCCGCCACAGATTCGGTGGATCGTTAGAGGGACGAATCGATGAGGACACCGAAATAGTTGATAAGATTAGTCAAACCCAACTAGAAATACTGCAAGTAAATAACTAGGCTTTATAAGCTCTTTACACTTTAGTATATTTAATTTTTTTTTCTCGTGTATTATAAGATGGAAGAGCAACGTCGTAGAAAAGAAGCAACGTTACGTCAGTATGTTTTTTTTCAACTACGTGTTCACCTTAAAAGTGGTAGTGACCTGGCCGCTATGGACAAAAATGGTAAGAGCGGAGTTGTTTCTTAAAAAAGCAAATTGTTCACTGCTAAATAATAAATATAGGTTTAAGTGATCCTTATGTAAAGTTCAAAGTAGCAGGACGCTTGTTACATAAATCTCGCACAATACATCGTGACCTTAACCCCATCTGGGATGAGGTGTTTGTCGTTCCGATTGAAGACCCGTTCCAACCAATCGTCCTCAAGGTAAATGTTCACCTTGCGAATTATCACTTTTAATATTTTTTTATGAATATCTTTTGATTTTTGTGGACTAATTTTCCAGGTTTTCGACTACGACTGGGGCCTACAAGATGATTTCATGGGTTCCGCCAAAATAGATTTAACACAATTAGAGTTAGGTAAAGCGGAAGAGTTGGCCATTAAATTAGAGGACTCGAACCATCCGGAACGAGAAATGGGGGAGATCCTTATAAATCTAACTCTTTGGCCAAGGAGTCAAGAAGACAAGGAAGTGGTATGTAAATGATTTTAACTAACGGGAGCTAGGTAATTTAATATTCCTTCCTATTTCTTCCTGCCATTACAAAATATATTTGTTAAATTTTAAAGAAGAAAATCTTGAATATCAGTCAATGATAACTCAAAATATGTACATATGTTACTCGAATGTCAACACAGAAAACTGAAAACATTTTTTTAATCTGATTTTTTTTTAAACGAATCAATAAAATAATTTGAAAGGTTTTGAAACTCCTGAACATTTGCAAGCAAAAATACAAGTGTAAGCATATTTTATTATGCAAATAAAGTGTCCTATTTGAATTACAGAACTATGAAAATATGCCTTATTATATTTAAATTAAGGATGACTAGAAGCTCTTATTAACACAACTTAGACTAAAATTCGAATTAATATATAATTATTTCAGCACTTTCAGCGAAATTCCAAGTTAGCTGAGTCGTCTAAGCGACTAAAATCACAAATATGGAGTTCAGTTGTTACAATACTGCTTGTAAAAGCTAAAGATCTACCATTAGCAGAAGATGGTACCAAGTTAAACGACACTCATATTAAATTTAGGTAGGGTACTTTTAAATTTAAAAAAATGCATGTTCTAACAAGGCACTATAGGCTAGGAAACGAAAAATACAAAAGCAAGTCTTCATGGACAGAAAGGTGGCTGGAGCAGTTCGATCTTCATCTATTTGATGAAGACCAACTGTTAGAACTCTCACTATGGAATCGAAATAATCTATACGGAAGAGCGACTATTGATCTAAGTGCATTTCCTCGTGAAACAACACACGGGATTTGGAAGCCATTTGAAGACTCTCCTGGAGAAGTGTTCTTGATGCTAACTATAAGTGGCACCACCGCTCTAGAAACTATCAGCGATTTGAAAGTTTATAAAGAGGATCCAAGAGATACAAAGATTATAAAGGATCGATACTGCTGGCACAGATGTCTTCAGAATCTTCGAGATATTGGACACTTAACCGTAAAGGTTTTTGGGGCTACAGGTCTAGCGGCGGCTGATATTGGTGGAAAGTCTGACCCGTTTTGTGTTTTAGAGTTGGGCAACGCTAGGTTACAAACACAAACTGAGTACAAAACGTTAACGCCAAACTGGAATAAGATCTTCACATTGTAAGTAGACTAAGTACATACAGAATCTTTTTTAACATATTTTTACTTACAGTAACGTGAAGGATATAACTTCTGTTCTAGAGCTTACAGTATATGATGAAGATCGTGATCATAGAGTAGAGTTTTTGGGCAAACTGGTGATCCCGCTGTTACGAATTAAAAATGGCGCCAAGCGGTGGTATACCCTTAAAGACAAAAATCTTTGTGCACGAGCAAAAGGCATGTCTCCACAGGTAAGCACGCTTGGAGTGTGTTCATTTCTTTACCTATGGTGTATCCAGATTTACCCAAGGGAAGCATTAAAAATATCACTAAGGTCGTGTCAGCAATTGGATAAGACTGCTCTAACAGCAAACTACAGTTTACCCAATATAGACACCCATCTGAACAATTCCTATTTCCCCTCACCCATCGATGAATTAATAAGAGTAATTCACGAAATTGACAGAAATTCGGGAAGCATTTGACAGTAATTCAGGAAGCATCCAACACCAACTCGTTATTTTTACGCACATTTGTTTGATTTGTTGTTGAAAGCATACGTATTCACAGACACCGGACAAAAAAATGTTGTAAAAGACTGTCAACAGAAAGAGGAAGTCAGCTATATGTATTGGCTCATTTGTGCAGCATACCAAATAAAACTTCAATTTATCTGTAACTTAAATTTATGTACGTATTTCTAACAAAACCAGCCAAAACGACTGCTCTTTAAGAAAAATACGTAATGAGGTTTCCAGGTATTATTTACCTTTAAAAAAACCATTGTAATGAATAAAAATGGTGCTTCAGTTATAGCTGTTAAGATCACCAATTTTTTACGGTAAGAAGTTAAATGCAACAAGAATTTTAAATGAAATTACAATTGCAAGATAATTCTGGTGCTAAAGAACTTTTGAAAAATATTTTTTACTTTATCTCGTACCATAATACTACCTCTTTTCTTTATTTAAGTTTATTCACCACGTTGTTGTACATAGCATATTATATTCATATTGCAACTTTTTTTTTAAATGTAGATCCTACTTGAAATGACAGTAATTTGGAATCCTGTTCGCGCCGTCTGTCGTATATTACAGCCAAAAGAAGAAAAACTCATTCAACAAGAAGCCAAATTCAAAAGGCAGCTTTTCTTGCGAAATGTGAACCGATTAAAAGTGATTATTATGGATATACTAGATGCTGCGCGGTATGTTCAGTAAGTATTGTTAGTAAAATTAAAACCTGAAATAAAATTAGCATTATCTCGTGTAGAAGCTGTTTCGAGTGGGAGTCGCCCCTACGATCAATCATCGCTTTTGTGTTATGGATCGTTGCTTGTGTGTACGGCAACCTAGAAACAATTCCATTGGTGTTGCTTCTTATTATGCTTAAGTAAAATCGGCTGCTTTTCTTTTTTTTATGTTTTCATTTCGCAATTTATGACCCTTTCAGAAATTGGTTTGTTCGATGGATAACAGGTGCTTCTTCCGATCCATCTAGCAACTATGTTTACGAGTACGACGAGGATGACGAAGATGACAAGGAGAAAGAGGAAAAGAAATCCATTAAGGAGAGGCTTCAGGCTATTCAGGAAGTTTCACAAACCGTTCAAAACACAATTGGCTACCTTGCATCACTAGGGGAAAGCACAAAAAAGTATTAAGATCCGTAAATTCAATACGATTTCAATCCAGTTTCATTTGTCTTTCACAATTTATTCCAGTACTTTTAATTTTTCCGTCCCAGAACTCACGTGGTTGGCTATTGTTCTGCTTATAGGCGCCATTTTAGTGCTGCATTATATACCAATTCGAATAATATTAATTTTTTGGGGTGTAATGAAATTCTCCAGACGTATCCTACGACCGAATACCATACCAAATAATGAGGTGTTAGACTTTTTGTCAAGGGTGCCAGACGATGAAGAAATCGTAAGTAGTTTTTCGAGCAACAAGTAAGAAAGTTAATGGTTACTTAATTGTCTATTTAGAATCAATTTCGCGAACTGCTACCATCTGCTCAGACTGATACTTCGCGAACTAATCAGAAAAAAAAGGTTAAAGCTTCATAGTCCATAAGCGTTGATAACTCCCTATATGAAATAGACAACGAAATGCCAGCTCAGCACCAAAGCTTTAATATATCGTGTCGATCATTAAAAAGTGCATCATCTTACTTAAAATCATCGAAGAACACCATTAAGAATGTAGCAAGAAAGAGATTACGAGGAGCCCTAGCCTCAAGTAACTTCGAAAGCTTCGATTAGATCGTTTAAATAACTTAAGCCAAGTGTGAATAGATAGTTTCCTGTGTTTTTTTCTATTTTTTATTATTATTATAAACAATAATGATTCGATTTTTACATACTACTTACGAACAACAACACAGATGCAGCCCCACGCCAATCGAATAGAAGTGGTATAACTTAAGGTCTCAGAATTAGTTTTATGAAAACATTAGGTGAATCATAATTCTGTTCCTGCAACTTCCACAAATATTTATATTGCAAGAGCGCTTATGCTAGTATAGTATTAAAAGTTAGTAGTATAACGCTTTTTTAACCAGAGCATTGTTTTTAAGAACATAGCTTCTTCGAACGTCCAAATTTAATAAAATCTACAATTTCTAGATATCATGATTAACTAATGAGCTGCGCGGCGTCTTATTATTGCACTTAGCTGTATTAAAACAAAAGTATTGTTACGCCTTTTCAATTATTATTTAGACTGTGAAATTATCAATTATCATCAACATTTGCAATTTACTTCCTCACCACAAAAAAATTGTTCTTCTGAAAAATTACTGAAGAAAAATTTCCTACTAAAAAATGCTGCATCGAACACATACTCTTGGATTACAGAAAATAATTTATATTGTATAAGCAACGACATCTAAGAATTACTTGTGTCTATTAGTAAATGAAAATAACATTGCATAAATTATCTGTGAATATAAATCAATAACATTACCTGCATTTTATAATGTGACATTTTCGAAATAAAAACTTGCATATATAGTTTCTATATTAATACACAAAATAGTTCTAAATGTATATGTACCTACTTCAAAATTCTTCACAAATATTTATTTACACATAATGTTACGAGAAATATTATATTTACAAATCACACTTACATATTTTGTAAATAATAATTTAATTCAAACTTAATCATTAAACTAAATTCCTAAAAGAACTTAAAGAATTTTGTGATATTTTATTTAAAATTAAGTTGGTAAGATAAAAGAATGTTAAATCAAAGTGCTGATATTCTATTATTGTACAGTTACACTTAGATAGCAATACAAGTTTTCAATATCTCAAATAAATTTTAAACTTCCAGATATAACACAATCTTCCCTAAATCTGTCTTTATATCGACCTATACATAACCACCATTTTACACTAGGTCAATCAAATGCTATAAATTATCCTTTTCCCACCTCCAATATGAATTGAAAAAGATTATATGATTATATTACATTTATTATTCGTCCTTATAGTGGATTATTTAGTGCATTTCTTATGTAAACATTTAATTGTAATTTATTGCTTTACATCTTTTAACTAAAGGCCTTCAAATTTTTTTATAAAAGTTTATTTAAACAGTGTTATTTAATCTAAGGTAAAAAAATTTTGAATCGTATGAAATACAAATATGAATTTTCTATTGAAAGCGATTTGTTTTTTTTCTATTCTCCTAACAACAAATCGGTGCAACAAAAAAAATATTTACTGCCCGGAAATATATCACTTAACGAAAAGATCTGTATTCAACTAAAATGATTACCACGACGACAAGTAAACATAGTATGATCAACAACACCCATCCTACATAATAATGGCATCTGCAGGTGCACAAATACCGGATACTTATTGCCAAAATTGTCCTAATTTGTGGTCAATTACCTTAAAACTGTGACGCAATTTCCTACTGCGTGTATAATGATTTATTGTCATACCCCAACAAAGACATTCGATTTAGAAAAAAAGCTATCTTCCCATGTATCTTTCGGAAATTGAATTATAATTATGCAATTCGACGAGTATCTGAACAGACTGAACTCAATAATACAAAATTAGCTGCTTTGAATGTAGGCATCATCAATTAAGTAATGTTATATGGATATGCAGTAGACATAATGTACACAAAAGGTTAATGTTTAAATCTGGTGCTCCCATTTACATTCATTAAGAATTGCTGATTGATAATCGAGAACAGGATCTGGAGCTTTTTTCCAAAACAGGGTTAATCTAGCGCTAATTTAACTGAAATTCAGCTAGAAATGCACTTTCAATTCGATTCTGACAATAGGAGAAACTTATTGGAAGGCCATATTTGCAAATACAAAATTCGGGGCTTAAAGTAAAACATTGGAAATTGATTTGTGAAATATACCCATCAACACATTTCTTGTCCACTCTTGACTTCATACAACAATAAAATTATTTCAGATAATATGTATGTACAAACCAATAATATAAAATTATGCATATAAACATGTATGTATCACCACAAGTCTTATTTGTTTGTTTGCTGAGTTATAGCTTTCAACAATCGCAATGTCTCACAAGTCGCAAATAAAATGTACCTGTGAGTATTCATTACATACACACGCGTGCATTTTTACTTTTTTTTAATTACTATGCAAGACCATTAAGATCACTTTCGCTCGAACGTGTTAAATTAGTTACCTATAACAGATTTCTAAAATCGAATCAAAATAATTAAAAGACAATATTTCACAGCTTACTGGAAAATTCAAAATCTTTACACCATGAAATTTTATTTTACCTAAACTTCTCACACTTAAAGTTCAGAATTTAAATTCCGACAATTCCGACCATACAATAGGTCAGCTAGTCGGAAGTGTGTTAAAAGGTTATTGCATTCAATTGTTTCCTAAACAACTTTTAAGAAGAAATTCCCACATACTTTTGGTGAACTAGGTAGTAGCAGAATGAATGTGTGAGAAACTCAATGATCCAGTTTCTCATATAAAGTAGTCTTTAAAGTTTTTTTTAAATACTTTTATATACATATATTCTCCTTTGTCAGACATAACATTGACATTGACATTTGATAAATCAAATTGAATCCATTAAATGTCTACTATACTAAATCATTTTATAAATTTATTTGTAAAAAGTTTTGGGAAAAACAGAATCGAAAAATCTCTGTTTCAGTTTGAGTTTGACTGTACATTTTACATTTTTAATGTTCTTATACTTACAGCTCGACATGAGACATCATCTTATGTCACGGAGATATTTAAGTCAATAGATTATTTTCAATGAGCCAAAAACCATCACTGCTAAAGCGTCCATTTTTATCTGGAGAATCTGGTTCGAAAGTGCAGGTTTCACTGCTACCTGTTATAACGTTAGTAGATTTGTAGGTATGTATCGCTATAATAGGAACAACAAAAATGCTTGATCTATCTGATGATATTTCAACTGCACCCTACGAAAATTTGAGAACAACAAAAAGTTCTACTAACACTAAGCAAACAATTATTTTAAGGTCCCCTCAATAAACTTTTATAACCAAATGACATGCATAAAGGAAAACATTAAGCAAAAAAACATCGCACCTAATAAGTAACTATTAAAAGTTATGACGCTCTTTATATGTTAAATAAACGTTTTAAGAAAAAATGGTATGTATGCGTTGAAAAACAAATTTTTGTTTATATTTGTTTGACTCACCCCTTTTTCACAAGTAAATTTAATTTTTTTATGTAGGTTTTGTTAACAGTTTCATGCAACAACAAACCACAAACCTATCGCAGAGCACACTACAATGCACATGCGTTACAGATTCCTCTTTGCGCGGATATAAACGATCAACTTGGAGTTACATCTGAGTTAAATTCCATTGCGGCAACATGGTGATTTTACCATAGCTACTTATATTACATAACATTTTTTTTTGTTATAAGCTTTCCTTATTTCAATCAAGTTTTGATCGCCAATTCAAGTGCCTTAGCAAGTCACGGTGTTTTTTTAAAGCTTAGCTAGACCAGCTACAAAATGCGGAAGGAAGTATTTGTTTAACATGAATAGATTGACGTTTTATTACATTGGGTCCAAAAATTGTGCAATGTGAGCTGTAATTTGCGTACTCGTAACATAAATCTGGAAATATCAAAATGGATGTAGAACAGCAGCTAGAGGAAGATGTTGATTCCGTTTTAAATGTAGAATTGTTTATCGTGTAAAATTTATTCAAAAAATACAACATAAAGTACGATAATTACATGTATGTACATGCATATGTATAAAAAAAATTAAAAAGTAATAATTATTTTGTGAGTACAATTATAAAAATAGTTCCTCTTAGAAAATTAGCTTTGTGGCTTTAACTTTCATCATATAAGAAAACTTTTAAAAACAATAAAAATGAATGTTCTCGTTAAACTATCCAGCACACTCAGCCAGATTGTTTCAAGCTGATTCATCAAAAGTCAAGATCAATTACACGTATTAGAAGTAAAAGTAAAATACCAAAGACGTAATATAAACTATACCATATGTAATACAGAGCAGGCAGCGAAAAAAGCAAATTCAAAACCTTTCTCCTAATGTACTTTTAATTCATGCATCCTTATTACAAAAAAACGGTAAACAATATGTTTACTTAGAACATTTACAAGGCGTTTATTTTTTCCATTTAGAAAGAGTCTTATGAAAAGAATATTATTTAATGCTCTCAGTTTTTAAATTTTCACTCGTTTTATTTCAATCAAATAGTCGTTACTTCCATTTTGTGCGCCTGCATATCTACGTGATTTCTATGTTGCCTACACGGCTCTAAATAGAAAAGAGTTTCTAACTATTACGAGTCTAGCCATATACTAGCCACAATATACAACAACAATTAAAGACAAAACTCCGGCACCACCACTCTCTGCCAAAAGGCTTTAGGCTTTAGTTTGAGCCTTGATGTGATGTGGTTTCTATTAGCGATGACCACCACCACTACGAGATAGATTTGTTCACTTACATAGCAGAAGGAAATTTTCTTTTCTTCAGTTTGTTACCGAAACGCATACGATTCAGACGCAGTGAACTGGCTACTACGATTGATGTACAAAGTAGAGATAGTGGCTCATATTCCGTGCAGTGTTTCTTTTTCCTCTCTCTCTCTTGTCATTGCTGTGAAAAGTTGAAAATAAATATCTTTGCCTGCAAATGAAAAAAAAATGTCTTGCAAAATGTATTGAAATATTATCTGCATCAATAAATAAAAAAGTGAAAGTTTATAGAATAAATAAAACCTTTTATTGCAAGTGGTGTTTACAACTCAGCATGCCAATTTTAACAAATCTCTCATATATTATTGAGTAGATACTTTCAGTTAAAATAAAAAAAGAAACTTAAATTTTAGCAAATTGGATACTTATTAGAGGATTTTTGCAGAGGTATGTATTCCTTTTTCCTGATTTCGTCTTTTCAAAATTATTAGGAAAAAGATGAATTTAGGTCAACTCTTTTTTTTTTGTGCATCAGTTCATGCTCTACCAATTTGTAAGTTTTCTAATAAATCTTTCCACTTGGCAGACCATCAGAGTCGGCAACACAGATACACATATTCTTCTTGTCTGCATCTTATTCACGTTCATTTTGTTTTTCGGGTTTCTTTGAATAAACTCTTGAATAAACTCTTTATCTTATTTATTTGATTCTATATCGATGCTGCAACATGTGAGCAAGTAGATTTCCGTCTGAAAGAGTGGCTTGAAGTGTATAAAGAGATATGCTTTACATTTTCACAAGTAACATCTGAATATTGCAACTGCATTGTTGGCTAAACCTGTTTGAGTTTTGTATCTCTTTTACTCCTAAGAATTAATTGGACCAGAATTTATTGGATAGGCAGATGCTTGGTTATATTTTAGTAAGTCTCCTATTCTCTACATTCTACGTCAAAGATATTTTCCTATAGAACACCGTAAATAAGCATAGCACCAAAAAAAAAATTAAATTATACGCATACGCCAACTGATTTTGTAGACAACTGATTTGCAACTGATTTCTGTAGAAACTTTTTCAAAATTGTTTAGGTAGCTTAAGACTGATCACAGAACAAAGTACTGAGACTTACAATCCCCGAAAAACTGTATTTCAATTAGTTGGCATGCTCTGAGAGCTTAAAAGGAAGAAATTTACATTGGTCAATAACCAATTATTCTATGCTAATCATGTTTTTTCCAATGCCACAATTTTTTCATTTACATTTTAAAAACACTATAACTTGCAATACTTGCAAAATACATAAAATAAGTTAAAAAAAAATAACGCAGGGGCATCCTTTACGACATTTTTGTCAGCTATAAACTAGTCAATTGTAAGCTACTTAAATTGTTGTACAAACATTTTTGTACAAAGATTGTTGTAGAAACAAATTAAATTAATGCATATTGCAGTCCAATAATTAAATTGTTACTAACCATTTATATTAGTCCAAGTCACCGACACGAATTTCAAGCGAAATATCTGCCTTCCTCCAATATTTACTAAGAAGCCTTCTTATTCGGCATATGGCAAAATAGTTTCACTGCTTTATGGAGTATGCGTGAGGGTAGTAAATTAATATAACTATATAAGAGATTCATAATAGTTTCACTGCTTTATGGAGTATGCGTGAGGGTAGTAAATTAATATAACTATATAAGAGATTCATAATTATTATAATTTCTTTTTTTACTTTATCTAATTTCCTACGCAATACATGTATCAAATCGGAAAAAAGTGAAAATTAAACAGAGCAACTTTCAATCACGTACAACAAAACTATAATGGAGACCTGAACTTACAATTTCATTCACACCCGTATACAGTGTAACAGTCCAATTTGTTTACGAAACAAAAACAATTGGCGCAAAAATGTAAAGCCGTATAAGAAAGAGCTAAAATTTGTTTCATGAACAACTTTTTTCTTTAAAGGCTTTTGCCAAAACTTCAATAAAATATGCCGACAAGCATGGCTAACGAAGATACTCAAACAAAAAATATCTGACCGAGATTTTTACTCTGCACATGAAGTAGTATGTGGGTTTTCACTTTCATTCGTCGTGATCTGCATTTTAATTCCATGACTTACATAGCGTTTACCACAAGCACTCGACGAGAGCGTGGAATTCAACGGACATTGCGTGTTCGATGCGAAAACCAAATGCAGTTTATAAACTTTCCGTCTTGGTTTTGTTTTTTGATTATGACTTATTTCAAAATTGTCTCCTTCACAAGTCTAGGGCAATTAGAAAGTGCACAAAATTACTTTAATATTGTGAGCAGCACATACATAACCGCCTACATACCTTCAATTATTGTGATGGCTACTTACTTTCAACCTGTTATGTGCTCGCTTAATGAAAGTTGACATTAAATTACAAGAATACGGTGTTTGTAGCGAGCCATATGTGTGCATTGTCGAAAACCAAATCGAAAAATCGTTCTTCGCTTTTCTTGTGAAAGTTTTT
The DNA here is from genome assembly GCA_905187475.1 of Syritta pipiens. Taxonomy (NCBI): domain Eukaryota; kingdom Metazoa; phylum Arthropoda; class Insecta; order Diptera; family Syrphidae; genus Syritta; species Syritta pipiens. The sequence goes on from LR994573.1 coordinate 58,757,015, forward strand.
TTTTATTATTTTTTAAATTTCTTTCTTATGGTTTGTGCTACGTTTGGGAGAGAATTTCAACTTCCAAACACTGAAATGACACTTAATACAAAAGAGCAAAGTGCGGTCAATATATACAAACAGTAAATACAAACATATTTTTATTTTTCATTGTAAGTATACATTTTTACTTACAGAATAATCTAACAAAATAAAGCCATTTGTTTCCAAGTATTTTTACAGAAGTACCTTCTTTAAATGGTTTTTATAACTTTTCAAAACGATGCCCTTTTTTCTTAAACGATTCATATACATACTTTGTATTTTTTTAGGAACTATTAATAAATATTCCGTTAAAAAAACTATTGACTCACACTTACCACTTTCTTTTCTATCTAAATGTGCAAAACTGAAGTAAATAATGTATATCACAAAGAGTCTTATTTAACACAAAAGATCAAGGAACTTGCAATTAACACGTTATTGTTAGCGTATACCCCCCCACATAGTACCCACACTTACACTAATTTATCGACATTTTGTGGCGCAAAAGAAGTAAAACATTAATTTAAATGTGACGTAAGAGCATCTGTCCGATGCAGCTCATTTATTTTGACCCTTATACTCATTCATCATTATTATGAGGAAAATGACCAGCTTAAGAAAACGTTTGAATTGATATCATTTATTGGTCACAGAATATTTATTTATTACTTAATTTTTTATTTATTTAATACTTAAGGAAAGCTAATGAAACTAAAACTATTACAATTGATGGTTATAAATTCTTAAAAATATTTTTTTTTTGTTTGGTATAGCCTTAGCCTTAAATTTTTGATTTTAGTGTGTAAGCACTATAGCAATTATATGCGACGACAAATTGCAAATCAAATCCAAATTACTTGCGATGTTTAGAAAATCTTTAGACTTCTTTCTTAATTTGTTCAAGTGAAGAGAAAATGAAAGTAAAAACAAGAGCTTTTGAATGAACTCTCAAGCCATTATACAAAAAAAAAGTAAAAACAAAACTAATGTTCTGGCACTCAAAAGCAATGTGCACAAAGCCACAAAAATTAATGACCCCTTTTATTGCTGTTAATTACAGCATAAAATTTCGAGGTAACGCTAGTGAAAGCTCGGGTGGTATTAAACCCGAATATACAAAAAAAAAATCCAATAATGTGCAAACAACTAGTATTACCTGCTCTGACCTGTATTAAGTCCCCCAATTCAAAAACCGACAATGGATTCATGAATCTTTGTAAATTACCTTAAGAAGATTTATTCGAAAGGCTCGACTATGTTGATGGAGCAAAGTAAACCATTATTGTTTGTTGGATAGACTAATAGAGGTACCAGTCGGCTAATAGAGTACACCACGTACAAATTTAAGATATTCGCTTGCTTTGGTTAAATTTAAAACAAGATTTATTATAACTTGTGTATTACCACAAATAAAAGCTTCAATAATAAGTGAGATTCATATAAAGATCATTCATTTCCATTTTAGTATAATATTTGACATTTCACTGCAGGCATGCTTCTACAGTGAATGCTAAAAGCATATTTTTAATAATAGCCGATTCTCTACGTCCTCCCATAAACGTAGTCCGTTGTTTCACAATATTAACAAATGTGTTAGTAACAACAAAAGCAATTAATATTTGCTGTGAACGATAAAAACTTTTGCTTAGCTACGCTTTTACCTGCTGCAAAGCAAATTTTTATTATTATTATTTATTAACAAGTGAATTTAAATTTACATGTTAGCTTAAGGGTAGGTGTGCTAGGCAAATTTTTAGAACAGTTTGAAATATGCTAAAAAAAACCGTGTATTACAACTTGACCTCACCAACCAATTTCCTTAAACAGATAACAGATATCATAAATAAAATACATAATTAAAACATTATTCTAAGCACGCAAAAGAGGTAGCACTTGGATTTGGAACCAACTAAATTCATTTTTATTACTGGTCTATTTCCGTGTGTGAATCGGGTTTAAAAGCATTCACATGATCTTATTTTAGTATGAAATTAGTTCACAATACCGTCACTGTACCTATACTTCACGTAATCTGTATGCAAAAACCACAATAGCGTAGTGAATGCCAGCGCTAAACCGCAACCTAGGTGAATACTTTACGTTTTTTTATTAATATAAATGGTATGGCCGCCTGTCTTGGAAAGTTAAGTTTTTCTTTGCATTCAATAGAACAAAATAAAAACGTTGAGGTTGTGATTGATTAACACCGCACAAAAACTGGCAGGTTAATGAATTTAAATTAAATAAAACCAACCGTGCTATTGCGGCTGCGGTCTTTCGTTTAAGCCACTTAACGGTCTAGCGAGCATAGCATTTTATAAAAATGCATCAAAGATTCCACGAATAAAAGATTTGATTTGGATAAAACATGTTTTAAGAAAATAGAAACATGCAAATATTTTAATTGAATACGATTTATATAAACTATCGCTGTTTTTTACGTTTTTGTAAAAACGAAAGATACCAGTAAATATTTGGCAAGTTATTGTAATGTTATTGCTTTAGTTCTAAGAAAAAACGCCAAAGAATTAAGACTAAAATCTTAAGTTTAAATTTAGGTTCACTGAGTTTTTCTTTATACAAGATTAAAAGCAATAGTTTTAGATAAAGCTATAGTGTTGCTTTGATAAGGTTTAACAAAAGTGTAGTTTTACTTTAACCTTCTGAAGTGAATCCATATGAATACATATAATGATTTTGCTAGGCAATATTTTGCCCTAACCAAAGCGTTTCTTTGTTATTGTAGGAAGATTACATCCCACCATCAACAGACTTAAAAAAAAACCGGTTTAATTCCAGCACATTGTATGTACTTACCAACAAATAAGTAAAACATCTATGATTTTAATTAGTAAACCCTTCTGTATTTATTGAACGTGGGATAACACAGTAAACAGGTTTTCGCCTAGAATTCATTATAAAAATTAGATGAAAATCATATGAAGTCTTAAATACAATCAATATATTTTCTACTTATTGTTCAATGCCATAATCGAAGTCGTGGTCGATTTCAGAGAAGAGAAAGTATTTTTCAACTGAAGTTTTACAAGATTCCAAAAACAACATCAGATACCAACGCTTTATCGACTGACTTCTATGTTGTACACCTGTATTGAACACTGCAGTTCATTGCTCAAGATGCTGTTCACACAGAGGAGTAATTCTCTCTTTACATTCATCACCCATGAACTTATGAAGATCAAGGTTGGATGTATTAGTTTGAATTTTATGGTCGAATCGATATAGTATAGACTCTATCACTTTCGTTTTCCCAACGCAAGCTGTGTAATGTGTGGAAGTAATATAAATATAAAAATTGGGTCACAGACCAGCCAGCCGGAACTTGAGAAAAGTAAAAAGTTATATTAAAAGTACTTTTGTTTGAAGCAACAAATGGAGGCAACTTGTTGAGCACATATAAAATGACCAGCTTCAAGCAACCGTGTTAAATGGAAATACAACAATCCCAGTAGTTAGTGTTGTCCACAAAAAGAAAGTGAATTCAAAAAACAAGTTATACGTTATTTGACAGCATAAAGTTCATTGCCTGCCAGCACGCCTCAAAGGTCTTCACAAAGAAATCCGCATTTTCTCTTTCCTCTCATAAAAACTAAACGATTGCCTTGCAATTAGTGAGGACTAGCTACTCATTTGTTTGTCATTATGTTAGTTGTATGTTATATTTTTCGCAACTCACCATCACGGTAGGGTAAGTAAGTTGTTCATCTGATACGGTTGATGGAACAAATCTTCACTCTGTTTTATGTGACCGTATACAGTGAGATGCAATCATAACAACATATACATATGCCTTTTTTGTATTTGCACAAAAAATAACTGAGAGGAATTATTGAAAAGAAATTAAAACTTTGCGTTATTTATAGTCATAAAAATATAGAAAAAATAATATCGCTGGAGAAAAGAAAATACCAAAAAAGTTTTGTACTTGATATCAGTAAATTTTGCATGCAACAACAAATCTCCCACTGCAAGGTAAACTATATAGTATATTTACCATATAAATGAAGATCTATTTCTGTTACAAAAAACAATATTATTCTAAAAACAGCTTTTTGTTGTTATGACTTCAACTCAAAAAATTCTGGTTTTTTGAGTATATTAAAAAAAGTCTCACTATTTAAAAGTGCATGTAAAAAAAGGAAGGCTATTATAATTTAGGAAAACTTTATTTAACTAATAACGTAAAATCGTATTTACATTTTAATAAAAGTGGGAGTGAACAAAATACACCCATGTAAATATATTGCAAGGCTTTTTGCTGGACTTTTCGTTGCATACAATAACGGAAGGAAATAAAAGCCTACAAATTCATTTTAAGTCTTTTTAAAATACAAATGCGTCACATAAGAACAAGTCAGTTGCTCACATTAATTTTTGTTTAAAGAGGATATTTCATTCAGAACTTATTTTCACTTACAAATTTAACAATTACATTCACACTTCAAAGGCAACTTTTTAATGTTATTTTCAGGCCTCACCATGAATCAAAAGATTCAACTTTTGGTTATCTACTTTTGCGTTGCTGTGCATTCAGCGAGAACAGCAGATAAATGGTCAAGACAGTTAGAACCAACTGGCCCAGGTTCAGAAACCTACGATTGGATACCTGTGGCTCAACCGATAGATACAAAAGAACGCGCTGGAAGAGTAATAACTTATCAACAAAACTTTCCGCCCAATGCCGCTTTTGGGGAGCTGCAAAAACACCATTATCCACCTCAGGCACAACAAGTTCAACCGTTCGGATTTCCATTTCACTATCAACGTTTTCCACAACCTCAAACTCAGCCATTGAACTCCCAAAATTTACAAATACACCAGCACCAGCCTGCACAACAGCAAAAAGTTAATCTTCAATCGCAACAACCTACATCGCAATCTTTTTTTAAATTTGAAATGCCGTTTAACCGTGATGGAAATAAGAACCAGGACAGTTCTCAAGGTGTGCAGACAGGTTACCAGATACAACATTCATCATTTGGAGCACAGACTCCTTTATTTCATTCACCATTGTTTACACAAAAACAAATATTTCCTCCCGAATTTCATCCAGTTCAACGACCCCAACAAAGTCTTTTACAACAGCCAAAACCAGTGCAACAAAACTTTGTTGATGAGCCTTTAAAACAAACATTTCGGGAGCCAAATCAAATTCCAACACAAAATACTTTAGCCTCAACTCACACTCCGCCGGCTGCTTTCCCCGTTCAACAGACGTTTAACCTTCAGAACCAGGTACCGCTTCACGCTTCTACGCCAACTGCAGCGCCCTCTTCCGCAAACATCCAACAAGATCAGGAAGTACAGCTTCTATATGTTCCCTACGATACCCTTTTTAATCAACAAAGGAACGAAAATCCTAGTTTCGATAGTTCAAAGTATAATATGTCGCCCCATATCCAACACGTTAACCCTTATCAAATAAACAATTTTTACACACCGGAAACTTTGCATCCCCAGGATCCTAATCGTTACACAACCAGTACAACCCACAGGCCTACCACAACGACGTTCAAGCCCACTGCACCATTCAATAATTACTTCAATCAGCAAGTCTCTACACCGAAACCTAAGCCAAAGGCGCACCAACCTCCCCTAGCAATGTTTCTTTTAAAATCATCACCCCGTGTTACCCACGCAGATGTTGTTAATGCTTTGAAAAATGCAAAGACAATAGCTGTGTTGGATGCACCCACGTCACAGGCGCCAACCGTTTTTGTTGGTCCAGCCGGGATGCAGACTCCAAACGGCTACGCAAAGTTTGAGCTACCTTACCTTTCACAAATAACGCAAAATAGCAACATCGCAGATATATCGTTTTTCGTTGCTCCTCTGAGCTATCGTACACCTGCTGGTTTTAATAAGATTCTTTTGCCAGAGCCTCACGTTGGCTCAATCGTAGTTAATAGGCAACGAGAAACTTTTAGTGATTTCAAAGGCACAAATCAATCTCCGCCATCTCAAGCTGACATTTACAGCAGTATAAAATATTCACAGGAGTCACTTCAGAAGGAAACTTTTAATCATATTGCAGAACCCAACCGACCAGCAAACATTTCTCCACAGAGAGGGACCAGCAGTAATATTAGAGGCTCCAATCAAGGCTCACTAAATCAAAACATCTTTATCACTCCAAACCAGAACGAAGTTCAACAGTTCCCCACAACCACACCACTCAGTCTCCCGGAAACTACGCAGAGGGTTAAGTCAACATCTCCACGAGAATACTTCCAGGATATCATACGTGATGTGCCAAAACTAGACAGAAATCGGTTTCCGTATGAGGTCACAACACAAAGGCAACCAGTGACACCTAACCGCGGCCAAAAATATTCCGAAATTTCCACACACTATTCAGAGCCAATTCAAGAAGTTACCACACCTAAAACATACAAATCAGAACGCATCAAGCCATCCTATCAGCAAAAGAGACCAGACTCGCTATATTCTCATTTCAAGCCTATTCCTAACAAAATTCCTTCCGAAGATTTCTACAAAGTGCAACCAATCAGAATCGGTCCACAGACTACCAGCTCTAGCACATCGACAAGTACAACTTCTACAACAACTTCCACAACTCCTCCCCGAACTTTTTTCACTCAAAGCTACCCAACAAGTCCACAGATTGATTTCCAGAGCACACGAGGTCAAGTCTATCATGATACTGACGGAAATGGAGAGCGTTTGACTACACGGCCCACTATACACCAGGACCCTCAAACAATCGAAGAAGAATATCGAATGAAACAGTACTTCCGTCACCAAGATGCTTTCCGCAATCGACCTTCTTTTGCCACAACTACGCCGAATCCCACCGTTGAAAATGTTCCCTACACCCCCGTATCAGTTGATTATGACCGTGAAGTTAGAATTCCATCCTCAACACCCACATATTTTACCACAACTTCAAGACCCACGACACAACGCCAACGAGTCACTTTCTACCATCCAACACAGACAACTCCCCCGTACACGGACAATAGTAATACAGTACCTCCCAGTGAACAAGTTTTTGAATTCTCCAGGGACAGAGATGTTCAGACAACGCCCCCATCTGTACAAGAGGTTATTATTGGCCAGTCGGAGCGAACACCAGTGCCAGACAACCATAGACCAATTCATCCACATACTAATAATATCAACAACAATAACGAAATTTCTACGCACGATGCTGGCGAAGTAGAATATGAGCCGAATCCTTACCAACTGCCATCGGAATTACCACCGCTTACACCGAATCTACCTGGGCTGGTAAATGGTCTTGTTGAAAAAGATCGAGAAGGAGAAACCACTGTACAAATGGAGAGTACAACTAAACCCACGTTAGTCACACGGCCGTCTAGGCGACCAATTAACCGACTTAAAAAGCCAGTTGTTTCAAAGGTTTCACAATCTGTTTCCTACTCAAGCTCAGATTACTCGACTCGACGACCGATAAACCGAATTCGAAGACCGTATACTGGTAGAAACAACACCACAACCACTGCCTCGACAACGGAACGCCCATCTACCTCGCGATCACCGATTATACGGAATCCTAATCGAATTCGATACAATCCAACACCTGAAGAACGACAAACACTGCGCTTAAAAACTAGGAAACATGGAACTAGCGGGAAAAAAGAAGACAGTAGTGACGATCTAGAATATCAACGCGATGTTCTCAAGCAAAACTATCCAGTATTCAAACCGTCTACTAGAAGAACAACCACAACTCCAGCCCCCCCATCAACAGATAGACCTGCTTCTGAGACACAGCAAATCTACACAGTAACCCCTAGTTCGGAACAGAACTTTGAAGGTCTGATAGAGCCAATGCAAATTGCACAGCAATATCAGGAATATCCACAAAACAACTATGGGCCAGGTTATTTCCCAAACGAGGAAGAAACTCTTCCTACTGAAACTGTTCAACGAAATGAGATCAGCCCCATATACTCTTCTTCATCTACTACAGAGGAGCCACAGCCAACAACCCGCAGAAGTCCTTTCATAAGAAGAGGCCCAAGAGTAAAGACAACAACAGAGTCTCCAACTATAACGTCCACAACGACCCCAGCAAGCAGCGATGAACGGTATACGGTAAGTAATGCACAAATTCAGTCAGTTCAACATATTCAATTCATATCGATAAACTCGCTTAGATTCGGACAAGAGCGCCCCCCAGAAGAGTTGTGAAAGTCCGAGCTCGTACTAGAAAACCGAGTACTGTCTCTTCGACGACCATGTCTACAACAGAGGGACTAGCCGAACCGGAGCCAGAGAGGAACAATTACCACAGGTTAAACAGATTCAACCAGGACCTATATCAAGATGAAGTAAATATATCAAACTAAATAAACATTCTTGCTTTAAAAAATTATTAAATTCAACTTATTTTTATTCAGATGGCACAGCGTAGACAACGCATTAAGTCACAGTTTCATCTCGAGCCACAGGAATCACAATGGTCGCCAGCATTGTCAGGAAAATCAATAAACAGCTTTCAACCACTAGCTCAAAAGAACGAGAAGCCAAACTCGAAGAGTTTCGACCCAGAGCCAGAGATTGTAACTGCAAGCCCAGAAAATGTAAAAACTGACACATATGTGTTCAACGTTTCAGCCGGCTTTAGTCCCACAGGAAACACACAGTTTGTGGCCAAACACACGGAAAACAAATCAGTTGACACCCCGACAAGGTAAGATCATCGCAAGCTTTAAAGTGGTTGCCACTACTTAATTATCTTATTTATTAGAAGTGAAAAATCGTTTGCAGACTTACTGGAAGAAGTAATGTCTGACATAGGAAAAGAGTCTGAAACGAAATCGACCGATTTGTCTTATTTTGAGTCGCAAAAAACTGACAATACTCTCAACAGACGCGGGAAATGGAAGAATACAAGTTCAAACGCCGGAGAAAGCTTTGAGACTGCAGAGTCTCAAAACATTGGTGCGCAATTTTTCAATTCACTATATACTGGCACAATGGAAAGAACAACCGAATCAATGATAGAGCTTGAAGACATATATGCACGAGAGGACGCCATTCAGACAACAAGGTCCCCTAATACCGATTTGGATACTGATAGAACAACGATAATATCGTCACCAGAACCAGAAAGTTCACCAAACTCTACAACTGCATCAATTATAGCCAATAGTTCTATAGAAAATATGAGTTCAGATAGCCAGCCCGAAAGCATTACACGCCGCATTGACGATCTATGGAATGTTGAAGACCTAGACAGCCAGCCAAGTGTTTTCTCAGAAGTTCGAAAGCAACTCAACGAACTTTTCACAGCCGAAGACAATGATGAGTCCGACCAAGGCAATTCCGATGTGCCCCAACTTCATAAATACGAATACACAAACATACAGCGAGTACGAACTACCCCTGAGACTTCAACTCAACCCGACAACTCAGATAGCAGAAAAAGCAGTACGTTCCATAAGAAGCTTATGGAGTCGGTGGTATATGCGACATCATCAACATCAACCAAAGAGGACGCGTCGGAAGCAGAAATTTGTTACCGAGGTCGCTGCATACGATCCGAAGATCTGCCGCCCAATCACAAACTACATTAGAAGCTCAAAAGCAGCTTAACACATTTTCTATATTAATGCAAAGTGGTTCTGACCTCATGTTACTCCAAAACACAAATTTCACATCAATTTATGCAACGTGTTGTACAGCTTAATGCCACAACAGTAAAAAGCATTTAGAACTGAATGAGTCATTATATTCTTTTTAACTCGACCTTATTTTGTTACTTTCTTATTAATTATATAGCTGTATTTATAAATAAATTTACTATGCCGGGTCGTAATTGAAGCATAATTTATCACCCGAAATATTCTTTTCTGAGTTAATTTTTTTTATTTTACCACAATGGGGTTGTACCTTAGAAATTGTTATTCACATTTTGTATTTATAAGAATGTGTAGTTAGTGTTAAGAAGTACCTTTTTTACGCATAATAACATATAACATTTTGTCAATAATAGCATAGGCTTTCTTAAAATATGTTAAGTAGATAATAGTCTATAAGATTGTATATTTTAGCGTTAAATAAAAAATTTAAATTTATTTTATTTTTTATTAATATAGTTTTCTATATCCTATGTATAGACTCCTCAGATTCGTATGCTGCTGTACCATTAGTGTTACGATTAATTAATAAAAGAGAACTATTCTATACAACACAGTCAGGTGTGCGAAACAATTCGGTAAACTACTTAAAAGACGTTCTTTTGTTTTTCTTAATAGTGAAATGCTATTCCATGTTATCCTGTTTTGATTAAATATTTGGTAAAGTACGCTTATGTGCGCATGGGTAGAGTGGCTGAGAGTGGGTATACCGCAACCAATAGAAAATGTCGGTCTCACAATGGAAATTTAAGACGAACAATTGTACGACGAAATGTTGAATAAAATCAAAGCCCTTCTACGTAGACAACTGAATATGACCCACATTTATTGAGAAAAAATCAAATAATAAAATTATGTGATGATATAAAAACATGATGTGATGTGATGATATAAAAATGTTCTGCGTTCTTCATAAAAGATCATAAAATGCTCATCCACCCTTGACCAAGGTTTACTAGAATATATGCTTTTACTTTGAAAATGCCAAAGGCCCAAGCCCACAGAATCCGTTGCGTGTGCTGCGGTTACAATTCAAAAAATTCGTAGTTGTTGGATTGCAGAGAGGAGCCCGATGAGTACGTGCATTGCGTGGGCGTCCAGAACTGTCAGACTATATACCTTCCCGGTCTAATTAAATTCACTACAAAACCTGGAGGGGCGCAGAAAAAAATATTTCGAGGATAAGCTTTTTTAGGGAAAGATAACACGCGAGCTCTATTTCGATTTGAGAAATTGAGCTGACATTATTTTTCATAAAGTCGATAAAACGCGTATCAACGCCTGTCAAAGCCAGACCGACGGAACGCGCCGTTGCGATTTGGGCTTCGAATTTCGTTTGTAAGTAAAAACAAATTGTACACACATCTGTCAAACGCCAGTAGAAAGTAGACCCAGCCGGGCGGGTTTACGGTATTACGATCTGCGAAGTTGCAACGTCCGACCGCGCTATTTCGATTTGCTGAATGTTTTTACGTGCATTCTACTTCAAATGACATGACACAACGTACGCAACGGATTCTATAAGTTTGGGCCTTTAAGATACGAGAAATTTCTTGTTGTGTTTTATGTAAAACAATTATTAATTTATCAAAAATGTTCACTCTTCTTGTCCAACTTTGAATGCATTCATATTTCCGTACTTGTTGTAAACCCAAGCACGTCCAGAAATTACAAATGAGGCGAAGATAGTCACGGTGTTAAATTTTATACCAAAATGGCATCACTTATCACACTTATCTGTCAAGTAGTAGAAGATGCGAAAATAACAAACAATATTTTTCTCATTTTTTTGCAAATATAAACCATTTTTTTGTTCTTAGGTTCCACAGTACATCCAATTAATAAAAAAAAAAAGTAAAATATCGAATTAATTACAAAATGTCCACTCATTCTTCGGAGTCAAACAATGATAGCAAAAAAAACACCCGTATAATGACTTTCCGGCCAACGCACGAAGAATTTCAAGACTTTTCCGCTTATGTTGATTATATGGAATTACGAGGAGCTCATCATGCAGGACTTGCAAAGGTTGTTCCACCGCCAGAGTGGGTACCCCGAAAATCGGGCTATTCAATCGATGAAATAAACATGACCATACCGGCACCTATTTGCCAAGTTGTTTCAGGTAAGCAAACTTAAAATTTTAATAAATATAATTGCATGCCACCCAATTCATTTCAGGAAAACAAGGTGAATATCAGCAGATAAATGTGCAGAAACGTACCATGACATTGCGTCAATTCAAGGAGCTCGCTGAATCAGAAAGGTACCAAACACCGAAACATTTCGATTACGACGATCTAGAGAGGAAGTACTGGAAGAATGTGACATATATAGCGCCACTCTATGCAGCAGATGTAAAAGGTACATTAACAGATTCCGATGTCAAAGAATGGAACATTGACAAACTGGAAACTATATTAGACTATGTAAATAAAGACTATGGCATCGAAATAGATGGTGTCAACACTGCCTACCTCTACTTTGGGATGTGGAAAAGCACATTTGCTTGGCATACAGAAGATATGGATCTGTATTCTATAAACTACTTACATTTTGGTGCACCGAAAACGTGGTATGCCATTCCACCTGCATACGGAAAGCGGCTGGAAAAACTCGTCAATCGCATCTTCTATGAAAATTACCAAAGCTGCAATGCTCACCTTAGGCATAAAATGACACTGATAAGCCCGCAGGTTCTGCGGCAAAACAAAATACCCTTTAATAAAGTCACTCAAGAAGCTGGGGAAATAATGATCACCTTTCCATTCGGGTACCACGCTGGTTTCAACCACGGATTTAATGGCGCCGAATCAACGAACTTCGCCACGAAAAGGTGGATTGAATACGGAAAACGAGCTTCTATTTGTCATTGTCGGAAGGATATGGTAAAGATTTCCATGGAGACTTTCGTTAAAAGATTTCAACCCGAAAGATATGAAAACTGGTTACAAGGAAAGGACTACGGAGCACATCCTGAAGAGCCGGGGAAAATTTATCCAGCACCGCCGCCTACAATAAACAAATATAGCTATAATAAAAGGTAATTTTAAAACTAAGTATAAATTATGCTGGTTAACACAACCAAACCCCGTCCAGACATAGTACGAAAGTATCACCAAGAACATAAATCATTATTATATGGCGCAAACATTTTATGCATGTTTTTTTACATCTTCTTCAAATATTGAATGAATGTCTTTAAAGCCTATCAAATTGTAGAAATATGTGGAAAAGTCACACTCGTACCACTTTGATTACGAGCAACTTTTGTATACAAAATGTTTAATTCTTTTGTTTTTGTAGGAAATCCACTGAGTCGACGGAAAGTCCCGCACTTTATAATGATCTACCTACGCAGAAACGTGGCTGTTCAAGTTTAAACGTAGAAAAAAATCCAAAGATAATGCTTAAAAAATTCGACAGTGGACAGAAATTTGATTTCAATTCAATTGCTGTTGTTCGACTAAAAAGGCTGTGGTCTTCACTCCCAGGAGTTGGACAAGGAAGAAACTTACTTACAAATGGTGTTATCAAAAACACCAAAAGAATGCGTTTCCAAACAAAAACCATTCAATTGGAAGATGAAGAATAATAATATTTGCGTAGTTTTATTTTTATTATTTTATTTTTTACTTTTAATGATCAAATCTAATGTACCACCTAGGCATTAAAAATTAGCGCGATGCAGTATTGAAGATCTCAAAATATGTGAATTTATTTTATTACTCATGTGTATATACCTTTCTTTACACAAATCAAATCTCATTCATTTAACCTTGCAATATAATCTTGGTGCCATAATTCCAAAAAAATTTGTGGTGGAAACACCAAGCTTAAATCGTGGATTACACACAAACTACTTATATATCCATGGACAAAGTCAATTTCAATACTAAATTTTCTCTTGCACATTTGCCTTGTTATAAGGATATAAAAATGATGGATGGTTGTGTATCTTGATAATCCTGCATCAACAGTTATGTTTAGTGAGCTTTATTTAATATTCGTCAGGTCATTTTTAATTTGCGTCTCTTGCAAAATTTACTGGCCTACAAAGTTATCATCTGAACAAAAAATAGTAATTGATTCATACTGCAACATCGGTGCTATTAGCGCAGCATTTAAAAGACATCTGCATTTCGTTAAACATCCTATGTTCGAAAGCAGGAGCCAAGTAGTTCAAGAACTGGTTAGTTTATAGCGTTTTAGATTTATGACTAAGTGAAATAGACAGTCATATCAGGGATTAAGACTATTTATGTTTTTTTAAAACTCGCCTCATTTGTATTTTGTTTCTTTTTTTATTCTGTTTTTAAAATAATTTTCTCATTTTACACATGTGATTTGCTTACTTTTACATACGTATATTATATTTAATTTAAAATTTAATAGAGTAAATATATTTTTATAATAAAAGAGCTGCAATTTAAATTTAAAATTACAAAAAAATTATTATATATAAAAAATAATTACGCCAAATAGCTATATGTATCTTTTTGACCCTCCATTCGCTCCAGATACTCTTTCTCTATTAAAATGTCAATACATTTCTTAATCACTGGTACCTTGGGCTTAAATCTTGTCGAAAGTTGATTAAGAACTTCCCCAATGAGCTGTGTATGGTTTAGTTTTTTGCGCATTTTCATAATGCGCACAATTGCAGCTTGGATAAGTAACTTGCGATCTTCTTCAATATGTTTGTGGACGGCTTCCTGTTCCACGCGCAACTCCGTTTTAAGCGGTTGGTTGATATTGATGCGGTACTTTTTGTTTTTATAACCTGAAAAAAGTTCGACTACACTAGAAGCAGTTATATTCGCCTCGTCATCTGGAGAGGTGAGCAGTTTGGCTTTTAAGAGAATTTGCAAGACTTGGATCAGGTTATCCTGCTGAATCTCTGTATTTTGGTGCAGTTGTTGGACCGTGAACTTTGTCTGATCGTTAAATTGCAACAAAACAGCCATTTGAAAAGTGCTGGCTTGAAGAGTATATTTGTTTTTAAAACAATTTGTCACTAACTCTCCCTTGCACATATGATAAAGCCAATTAAGTTTCCGTCCGGAATGACGCCCTGCATAAAAACTATTGAACCGTTGAACAGACCGTTCCAATTCCGACGGCAATAAGAAAGAACTACTCTGATTAAATGGCCAGGACCCACTTGAAAGCACTTCAATGCTAAAATCTATCTCAATCGTTTCTTTCGCTAATTGTTTCTTGAAATTATCATTAAGGTCTTTAGAGACCCCAATATCCTGGAACATTCTTTGCAATTTTATTGTATACTCATAACCACAAGTTTGCTTTAGTTTTGAGATCATTGATGCCTCTGCGTCATCCGAAGCGGAAGTATGATTCACCAAGCGTTTGGCTAGCATTTTTGAATAAAATTTCTGGAAAACATCCTTATCCTCGATATATTTAAAGACTACCATCACCTGGTTTAGGTTGTCTTCGAGCTCAGTCTCTTCGGGATTTTTACTAGATTTTTTTAACAGCAAATCACAATATTTAGCAAGCAGTTCGGGGCTCTTACTCGCCGAATTCGCGATGGTCACTACGTTGGTGTTTATGAATTTGCCACAGGCCTTATCGAGAGCTGCCACAAAGCCGTTGTCATTATTAAAAGCTGTTAAGACCAAAGCATTGTACTTCTTATGGACCTCGAGTATTGTCTGAACATAAGTCTTCGGGTCATTACTCGCCTCAGTGTTTCCACATTTCTCAATCGCAGACATACCCTGATTGTAGATATGCTCTTCAAGAATTGCTTTAAGCTCAACCAGCCCCTCTGGAATTCTAGCTACGTGGGAATACATTCGTCGCAAATCAGTATTTTTATCGGAGTTTAATAGATTCTGGAATTCAGCCCGGAATATTTCTAAATGCTTCTGGATTAGTACACGCTCACAGGTGCTCACCAAACGGTCATGAGTACTTTCATGGAGGTACATTTGAACTCTTTTCTTCTCCTCATTTAAACGTTGTTCGATTCGTTTCATGTATTCTGTAACTGAATTCTCTCTTAAGAACTCCACACTCTCTCGCGTATAATATCTTTCCGTGTCCTCAATGAATTTATTTTCAAAACTTTCCTTATAGACAAGCAAATTTTGTCCTTTTCCAGATATTGGGTCTTCATCTTCCTGCACTCCCAACTCTACGTAGCAATTAATAACACCAGAAATTAACCCTCTGTTTATTGTTTCCCCGTTCCTTTCCTTTTCAATCAGCTTTAATACAGCATTAGTAACCTGCTTGTTAAGATCTTTAAAAAGATGATTTTTCCATGTAACCAGGGCTAGTCTGTATATCTCATAGATATCCTTTCTACCTTCTTCGCATTCACGTTTTACCCAGTGACGATTCAGGTATGCACAAATGCCGTTTAGAACTGTACTGGAAAACTGGTATGCTACCCACTGTTTAGTGTAGAATTGTAGAACAGCCTCATCAATCAAATCAAAATCAACCAACAACTGTGTCAGATAATTTTCAAGAAACTTTCTTAGCCTTTTATAAAGTTCTTGGCCCACCAATTGTGCGCCACCTGTTGGCATGGTAATTGGGTTCTTCTTTAGTGACTTGCTGTTTCCGGAATTTGATGTTTGATGAGAAGACGTTGAGCGGCTGCTCGTCGGATTAACACTAGTGCAGTAATCGTAGACATAGGTGTAAAGTTGCATGTACCGTCGCCCCGGTAAGCCACACACAGGCTGAAATATATGTATAATTCCTTGTTCAAGGTCCGTCCATATTTCTTCTAAGTTCGTGTGTTTTAGTCCAGTCCCATAAGAAGATTGCCGGGACATCTTTCGTCTAAAAAAAATATTTTATAAGCTACTACACTTTTTTATGGACATAGCTTGTCTCGATGTGACATTTTTTTCTGTGACATTTGCACTCAAATATTAAATAATCTTGGATTTTTTTTTCTAATTATTGCACTAACCACATAAAGTTTTGCAACACAAAAAAAAATCAAATCAATTTTCATTTTATTTGAAACAACACTATATTTTGAAAATGAGAATGCTGACAAGACATCACTGGGGTAAGGTTATGCCTTCCACGAGACAAGCTGTGTATATGTATATAATTCAATGTTTAACCAAGCTGGATTTACCAGTGAAGGAAAGTTTCCAAAAGCAGCAAAACAAAGAAGTTGTGAGTTGATTTTTTTCTCCTTGCTTAATCAAAAATGGCCTTCGTATATGCGACTTTCTGGTTGCCCAAACTTTATATTAACTTTTCTCGATCACACTATTCTGTTTTTTTTTTACAATGAAGAAGGAACTGGTTCTGTCTAAAAAAAATTTTCTTTATTACGATTTGGGGGTTAATTTTCGCGATAAAAATTCCTTTTTCCGTTTTTGACTTCAGGAGCAGTAACACTAATTGCATCAACTCAGCAGTTCATAAATAATGAAAATGTATGCACGAGTGAGTGAGATGGATATATGTTGAATGAAATTATATGTGACAACAAATATATGAGAAAATTGAAAGTTTTCTCTTCTCTTTTTCCCGTTTTCTTTTCTTTGTTTTTTTTTTTTAAATAGTAATAATTATTTTCACAAATAGTTAATTTCACTCATTTGCTGAAATTGATCGAATGATAAGGGATATTTTTGTAAATTTAAATAACACAAGGGATTTTTCCAGTATCAAACACACAAATCAGGATAAACACACACACCACACACAGTTTAGAGACGGAAAGAGTCTAATCCAATTGGCATGTCAAAATGGTCTTTCTATTAACAACTGGCCATACAATTTTCTCAA
The DNA here is from genome assembly GCA_905187475.1 of Syritta pipiens. Lineage (NCBI taxonomy): Eukaryota > Metazoa > Arthropoda > Insecta > Diptera > Syrphidae > Syritta > Syritta pipiens. Next base: position 58,774,480 of record LR994573.1, read on the forward strand.
ATCTATGTAATGAATTTTGATTTTAATTTCACGTTTAAGTTATATTAAACCACTAAATTTTTAATAATTGCGAACAGAATACCAATTAACGAAAAAATTCCCTACAACCCAACAACTTATTTTAATCTACTACGTTATTATAGATCAGCAATATTTCGAAATTCTGTAAAAGAAGTGGTAGACAAATAGGTTTATTTGTTTTCAAAGAATAATTCACCTTTAATAATAAATAAATACATTAAGTAGATATAATAATGCATTTCAGGAAAAAACGTAGGCGTTTTATTTAAAAAAATAATTTTATGTCATATTCTTTATTTCATTTAATTTTATATACTTTTCTTAATATCACATACATGTTACGATTACAAACAAAAAAGAGTTGCTAAAATCAGCGTTGAAAATTGAAATAACGGAAGAACTTCTTACGCACCATGCTTCTAAATTTAGGAATACCAGCAGGCGACCCGCTATTAAATTTAGTTTTAAATTTCATGTTTAGATAAATAATTTGGATAATATAACACATAATTAGAGGTGGTCAGCATAAATAGATCAAGACACCCTGACCTGTCTATTTATGTCGAAGAGAGTGTGGTCCTCATTATCACTGTCATCTTCTACAGCCATTGGAAGTGGAGTCAGTTCTTGAGTGGTGCGGTCCCCATGGACACCATATTTTCTTTCCGCTCGAGATAAACGCATCCTAAAAAAAACATCCGTTTAATGAATTTGTGTGCCTCTTATATTGAGAGCGCATATTTTTTACCTGTAAATCTTAATTAATATAAGCAAAGTGGCAATAAGGCTTAAGCCAATAAAAAAGTAAAACCCCTTTTTAAACGAATCCGGGATTTCTATATTGTCGAGGTTTTTTTGGAAGTTCCTTGGCTTTGTGTTCGTAATTGAAAGTTCTTCGAAGCTTACATCGTTTATAAGGCTTGTGGAATCCGAATTATTTTTTGTATTATGGGTTTTGACCCCTTTGTCAGCTGCCCCATTCTCCAGATCCTTTTTAACGCTTCGAGTTTTATTATCACTGTTTTCTTGTAGAGAAACTTTAGCAATAGCCGCAAAATAAATGCAAACTAAAAAACAAAATTTCAATTGAAGGCAATACATTTTTTACTACCGCTCTTCCTATCTTCTGTGACAGAATACCAAAGCCAATTTTTTATATATTCTGTCCAAATTAATACAAAATTAGTTGTAGAAAAAGCATTTTACGCACAATATAACTTTTTAACTGGTCAACTTGACTGATGTCATAACAAATGTGAAGCTAGTGGCTGTTGATTATTCCAGAGTCACCAAGGTCGAAGAAGTGTTTTCTATTCATGTATCGCAGTCTAATTTTAAAAAAAATTATTTTAAACAAAATGGAATTCAATTTGCCGTGAGCGTGCTCAAATAGTTGATCCAGACGCGTTTATTTGTGTCAGCCCATAACTGCAAGTGTTAAATCGCTACAGTCATTAATTTTAATCCGAATATAAATTTTGCCTCTAAGGAAAATTATATGTACTTTCGTTGACGTATAAACATATTTACGTTTAAATAACTTTACATAAGCTAGTAAGAAATTTCTAAAATACCTTGCAGCCGAATCATACAGGCTGTCCATGCAGACCAGTGATCGTCTTGATAAATCTTATAATACATCCCTGAGTTAAATGTCATTTAGATGGTGCTTATCTGTCAGCAGGTTATCCGTGGCTTTCGTCTGAACTAGTTTCATCATTCAACTTTGCTGTTTCTAATAAACTCAATTTTGCAATAGATACAAGGTAAGTGTTTTTTTTTTAGCATTTAAAATAAAGAAAATTGCCAATTTACATAAGGTTCAGAATTTTAAAGTTATCAGAAAAGTACAATACTTCTACTAAATGTTAAATAAAATGATTGGAAAAAAATTTCTACCTATTCCTTAGCAATTTCACTTAGCAATGCCAGGTTCACATGGAGAAAAATCCGAGGTACATCCAAGTTTTAATTGTTTGCAGCTTTTTCCTTTTTCTTCTAATATTTGAGCTTTATTGCATTTATTCTTTTGCTGCAAAACCATATTTTTTTATTAATTTTTTCCCCATGCACTAAACCTTGTTTCTAAAATTATGTTTTTTTTTGTTTTTGTAACAATTTTATTTTCTATTTTCAATGCAGAAAACTCAGCCAAATCAAGTGGATACCAAAGGAGAGCAAAGCAAACGGAAGCGGAATCGAAATCGGAATCGTAAAAAGAACCCAACCAAAGTCGAAAATTTGGTGTCGAAGACATTTCAAGCTAAGTTGGTAGCTACGTCCTCCCAATTCGAACGTTCTAATGAAAACGATTCATTGAAGTCTAACATTTCTTCAACAATTGAAAAAAAATTGGATGAGCACGTTTGCGAAACTTTTTTGAAAAATAACCGTACGGAGCTTGCGGCAATAAACAACTCTAACATACATTCGGACACATTGATTAAGCAACGTTCAGAATTAGACCAATTTGAAAAGAAGTGCTCTACAATTAATATGGTGCAGCCGGTAGTTGCAGTAGGAAATGCTAGTGAAAAATCTAGAGAGGAAATTCTAGCAGAACGAGAAGCGAAGAAATTGGCGAAGCAGCAAGCTAAGAAAAAAAACAAGGACAGTGGTGGTGCACAACAAAGCTCAATTAACAACAATGTGAGCGGTGTTAAAAGTGATAATTTACCTAAAGGAACGTTTTCGGAAAAAGATGACAAATCTAAAGAAAAAGATAGTGATAAGAGAATTGAAAAGCAAGTCAGCAATGATGCCAAACCGACAATTTTGCCTGAAGAAAAGTCAGCATGTCAAGCTGATGACCCTAAAATGAAAGATGTAACCGTCTTGATTCCTTGAAATTAAATTGAATTTTTATGTATTATTTCTTGTAGAAAAAAAATCCTTTAACTAAAGCAGAACGTCGGGCTATTCAAGAAGCGCAACGGGCTGCCAAATCAGAAGCTATTGGAAAAGAAAAAAAGCAAAAGGATGTTCCAGCAAGAGATAAAAAAGTCTCTTCTCCACCCACAAATTTATCAACTGCACATGCTGAAAAGGCGTCCTTGACAAAGTCTGTTAAAGATTGCAAAGTAAAACTCTTCAATCACTTAGAGAGTTGTCGTCAAGACTCGAATTTATTTGTTAACAACCCACATATTCATCCAATTATTGTACGATTAGGAGAGCAATACTCTAAAAGGACCATAGTCGGATCGAATGCAAGGTGTATTTCATTTTTGAGCGCTTTGAAAACGGTGAGTTTCCGCTAATTTACAACAAAACTCAATTTACATTTTTCTATTCAGGTTATTCAAGACTATGAAACACCACCTAAAAAAGAATTTGCTAGAAGCCTAGAAACAACCATTAAAAATTCGGTTGACCATTTGCACAAGTGTCGTCCATTAGCAGTATCAGTGTGTAACGCATATAAACATATAAAACACGTTTTAACTCAACTGCCTGTTGACCAAGCAGAATCTGAGGTAAGTAAACGTGCTTCAACACTAACTAGTTTTATACTAAAGCAGAGATACAAGTTGAAATAATAAATAAATAATAATTAATAGTTAAAGGAACGCCTATGTCACTTTGTTGACACATATATCGAAAATCAAATCGGGAAAGCAGCTCAGGCTATAAGCAGTTCAGTACAAGAGAAGATATCTAATGGTGATGTTATTCTGACTTTTGGCTGGTGAGTTAGTCTTAACAAATTTCAGCAAATAATGAGTTTTTGTTCTTATTTTTTAGCTCTTCTCTTATAAACTACATCTTTGAAGAAGCCCATCGCAGACATGTTGACTTTCGAGTTATTGTTGTTGACTCTCGACCGTTTTCCGAAGGCCAAGAATTACTAAGACGACTTACTGTTAAAGAAATCCCTTGTACTTACGTCCTCATTAACGCAGTCGGTTTTGTTATGCCTGATGTAACCAAAATATTGCTTGGTGCACATGCCCTTCTATCCAACGGCTACGTTATGGCACGCACTGGAACCGCACAAGTTGCACTAGTTGCACGCTCATTCAACGTGCCTGTGCTTGTTTGCTGTGAGACACATAAGTTCAGCGAGAGGTTCCAAACGGATGCGATCGTATACAATGAATTGGGCAACCCAAATGACCTTATAATAAGTGATAAATGTCGATTAGTTAATTGGCAGCTTCAAAACAAATTGTCGCCTTTGAACTTAAATTACGATATAACTCCTCCAGAGTTGGTGACCGCAGTTGTTACAGAAGTAGCAATATTACCTTGCACAAGTGTTCCAGTGATTTTGAGGATAAAACCAACCGAAATCGGATATTGAAGTTGACGGAGAATCGCGTATATTTAATTAATAACATTTTGCTATTGTATTTATATTTAAAATGAATACAGTTTTTCAAACAGGAAGCCGGATTATATTGATTTATGAATATATCGTCTTATGGTGGACACTTATAAAACTATATTTAAGGTGAAGGAGTTTTTTACTAGTGGGTTACCACACAATCAAATAATAACTTTCTTTCCTCATTTTCATAAGATTTAAAACACAAAAAAAGACGGATTAACAGAAGGCAAGTAGAAATAATAAAGTGATACTTTCGCATATGACTTAAAATTAGACACGTGCATATTACACTTAACGCTGCGTTTATAATCAAGCGAATCCGCGTCGCGCGATGCGATGCGATGACATTCAAGCGATGGCATCATTGACATTAAATTCGCTTTTCACAAATTTGCTCCGCCATAAACACCTACATACGTAAACATGTAATTGATTGCAATTAGCAAATCGCGCGACGCGAAGTCGCTTGACCATTAATGCACATTAAATGTGTAAACAAAAAAAAAAAACGCACGCTTTTAAACTTGTTTTTGTGATATGGTTTTGCATTCTTACTTAAAAAAGCAAAAGACCGCCTAAAAAAAGGTAATCTCGATCTGCATAGATGACGTATTTTCCGGAAAATTCAAAAAACAAAAAGGCGGAAGGGAGATATTTGACAACCTAATATGTTGAACAACTTGCAGAAAAACGGCCAAATTATCCGTGTTGATTCATTTAGATCTTCAACAATACATGGATTCCAAGTATGTGTCACGCTGATACTCTTAGACCTACTTTTTGTATTTAGATTAATAGTAAAATGGATTTTTCAGATGAACTATTTATTTTAACAATAATATTAAAGAATTCCTCAACATAGTACTAAAGCAAACGCTTTGTTCATTACAAGAATTTAGATAAAAACAATTTAAATTTCGTATTTCGTTTAGTATTTATCCTAGGAGTTATACATATTATTGACATTAAAAAGCATGTAACTACAATATTTGCTTTTAATCTGCATACATTTAACTCAGGTGGACACACATATGTACACATTGAATGAATTGAATACAATAATTATATATCAAATTTAATGGTAAGCGTTACTTTTAACTTGTGCAACAACTTGTTTACTTTAATAAATTAAGTGAAGATAAATGTTTAACAAAACGAAAGATACAATTTTCAGTCGTTATATATAAATATATGGAACTTTTTTTTGTTATATTTTTCAATAAGTTGGAAGCTACATTAAGACAAACTTTAAAATATATGTATACCTTTTTCTAATACGCTTCTGAGAAAAACAGAAATAGTTTAAAATTATGCAAACTTTCATTGCTAACAGCTGAACCCAGAATGCATCAAAAGTTTGAAATTAATGATGTATCACGATGGTCTCTAGTATGCAATGTATATTCTATGGGCTACTCTTTTGAAGCAGGCGAAAACAAGTACGACAAACTGGAACCGGGCGACCACTTTCTTGGCCGGGCAAAGAAAGAGATTTATCAATGCATCGAGTACAGAAAACTTCTCCACATTTCCAACAGTGACTCTGAAAGGAAATTGTGTAAAATCCACCATTCAAAATATAGTATAGTATTTAGTCTCACTTTCTTGCTAAACTGGTCAAATGGCGTTGAGCAAGAGCAGGCTGACACGTTTCTTAGCGGTTTCCAATCAACAGCAACTGAGTTTATTTCCTCCGCCAATTTATTAGGATCAGTATCTTCATTAAGCTACAAGGTAAATTTCAGTGACAGTAAAAAAACAAAGTATGTACTACCGATCTTACAGAGAGATTAGAAAACGACATTTCAGCTGGTTTAAGTGGATGGTCATCATCGGCTGCCGAGAGTTCGCTCATTTTCTTGTCATAATTGTATCTAAAAATATACTTTGACATTTATGTTAATAAAATAAAACTATGATATAATTTTTACTTATTATCCGTAATTTCGGCCGTGGTTGAGTCTCTTGCTTTTGTAGCATCTTGTAATTTCTTGGCCGATTTTGAAATATAGTTTTTGAAACTAGCAATTCTCTAGTAGAAAAATAAAGTTTATAAATTAGTAAATCAGAAATTGGTTACATTTGTTAAAAACGTTTTTGATCAAACATACTTTGGTAAGATGCTGTACATGGTCTTCTAAAGAAGTACAGTGGTCTTTGCTGACTAATAACATATCACTCAGCGGCTCACGTGGATGTACTCCACTTTCGAATCGACTATACATTCCTCTCCAAAACCTACAAAAATTACCAAAAGAAACGTTGCAAAGAAGTTGGTTGGAAGAGTTCATACTTACTTCATGCACTGCGGTGCCAAGTTTGCTTTTATAGTTTCATCAACATCTGGTTTATACAATGGATTTATGTATTCGTTTAAATGATTTGCCATAAATCCCCACAGTGAAAAGGTTCTTTCACATAATTTTAAATCTAAGCGATCCTTTTCGCAATTTCCAATAAAAGTTCCAAATTGACAGGAATGTACGTGATCATGTAATATAAGAAGAAAGCGCTCATTAAATTCAAAAGCATCATTTCTTTGGTTCATTAGCTGCCAAGTGCAATCAAGAAACTGTGTAAATATTGGTGACACTTCCTTCGGATCAGTTTGAATATGACCACATCGCTCGCTAAATTTATGACCAAACGCTAACCAATCTTTTTCAATCAAAGCCTAAAAAAAATATGTGTTTTTGGCTTAAAATTGAATTAAATAAATATCTTATAACATACTTGAAAACCTTTTATAGTTCTGTAGTAAGGATCTAACATAAGGGAAGCAAGTGAGCATACTTGTGCAGTTCTATCCCAGCCGTCAGAACAGTGAACAACCACAGAAACACTTTTGTCCACCGCATTTGCTATAAAACTAAAAAAGATCAAAATACCTCATGTACTGGCTGCTTCCAAAATCTTATCTAATATTTAAAACGAGTTTTAATGTCCGTATTAGACATTATACAATTAATATGCGAATTTTGACGTATATTTTAAAACACTGTTTTGAACTTCGCACAACAGTCTTGGTTGATCCAAATGTTCACCAAATGAAATGCAAACTTGTCTAAATTATCAATTTTGTCATGCTCAGGATAGTAACTATTTTAAATTTTAAATTAAGCTATGAAAATATAGAAGCTTAATAGCTACCTGGATGTATCTAAAATTGACCGTATATTCTTTAACCACCCAGATGATTCCAATGAACTTAAAAAAGCACTCATAGTTGGCGACTTCTGCTCGCAAGCCTCTATCAACTTCTGCAAACTCGTTCTTTGTACGTGTATATTTTCGATGCCAAGAAAATGAAACTTAATATTTTCATAAAAAGCCTCATTTTCATATCCTTTGCCTGCTGCTCTGTTTGCCATTGCATTAATCTAAGAGTATGATAATTTTTTATAACAAAAGTATAGTTGCATTTATTTGTATATAACTAACCCTTGGTCTTGTGTCGACAACATACATGTAGTCGGTATTCGGGTTTGTTTTTCTTATTGCTTCAAGCATTTGTTCATCTTCCAGACATCTCGCGCTGAAACCCGAAAGCGGTTGACTACATCGGCATATAGAGGCCTATGAAAAAAAATTAAAATTGATAATATAGACAATTTTATCTTTTAAGGGTTTAATTATTTTAAGCAATGAAAAGCTTGTGCGCCGTTAAGTTGTTAATAACAAGAAAAGCGATAGTAAAAAGTGTAAAAATGATTTCCTGAATTGGCATTTGTCATTTTTTCTCATCAGCAGTTCCAACTATTGCTACACTCTGTAACTGCTGTCTAACTTTTTATAGTAAAGCTGAACAAAGATAACTTATTTTGTTCCCCGAATCGTTTCTTTTAAATAGCTTTATTAACAGCAATAGCTGTTGTTTTCTCCAATTATTTATTACACTAACACACTTCAATTAGTGTCTTTGTGTAATGACAATAAAACTTACTTGGTTAAAACCATATCAAGTGTTTTTAATCAAATTTATAATGTTCTTGACAACTTACCCTATTTGAATGCAAATACGTCAAAGCTGGTAAACGGCCTTTTGAACGAAAACGAGAGCTACCCATCAGCATGGCTGTTGTAGCCTCTACTGGAACGTACACTTGTCGTGGGTACGTATCGCATAATTCATAATTCTGATTCAGTGAACTTTGGGTCCATTTATCATTTGGAATTCGCATTCTTTTGTATTCATTCTCAAGGCGAAAAAAATCCCACCCAGCTGTTTTGGGAAAGTCATCTTTCGCCGGCGAATAGTTAAAGCAGTACAGTTTGTTTATAGAAACTGTAAAGATTTTTATGTACAAATATGTAAAAATATTAGCACTGAAAAAAATTAAAGTTGCACTCACCCGGTTGAAACAGCTTCATTAATGACGTGTAAATATCATGGCATTCAGAATCTTTTGGAATAACAAAAGTAACAGATAAAAAAGTTTTGCAACGTATCAATAACGGCGAGCCTGTTGTAGTTAACGGAAGTTTTTCTACGTTTGCTATATGCATGTGAAGTACCTGAAAGAAATTGATTTTTATTTTTATATAAAAATTTGTTCTGCTGTAGTTGGTATATTTTTGATAATAGAAAACAGACTGATTGTTAGAATTGGTTATTTCACGTAAGTTACATTAATATTTTTTTATAATTCAAAAATGGGGTCAATCTGCTGAAAACGTCGGGAATGCAATCAATAAATTTGTACTGCAAAAGTGGCCTCATAACATATGAACAATATTTAAATAGGACCGAATCAACGAAACATTTATTTTATTGTTTCTTAGAGTCTTTAGAAGTTATACATCTGTATATTATTCAAAATATTATAAGTTAGATGGTATAATAAGTTCGTGCTGAAACTGGCAGTGCATTTAAAAAATGCTAGAAAATTATTTATTTCAATAAAATATTTTTTTCTAAGCCATGTGTATGAGATTATTTCATCTTATACAAAATATACACTTTTCATATAGATAATCGTCTTTCTCCATTATGCCATTGTTTATCGCATCCACTCACAAAACAGCTATACTCTTAACTAGGATAAGTCGAGATAATGCATTCTTTTATTCGGCTTCTTCATGTTCACTTACATCATGAAAAATCGATAAGGAAAGCTATTATTTACACAAAAACAAAGTAAGTGGTAACAAAACCTAACACTTAATAATTATGAAATAAAAGAATACCAATTCAATATGTTGTTATATAAGATTATGACTACAAGAATTGCAGTTATAAGAGAACACCAAGCTTAAGTATATAAAATCCATATTATGACTAAAAAACAATTCATTTTAACCATCTTACCCATGTTTCTTTGTTAGTATCTGGTTCAACAAATATCAGATGTGTTGCTGTTAAATAAAGTGTACCACTGACTGGATTTTTTGAATTATAACGGTCTATCATGCGAACGTTCTCCACCTGTTGAAAAAAAAAATTGGAGAAAAAAAAAAGAAAAATTTATTATTTTTGAACACCACTAAATGAATATTTTCTGTTATAAAAAAAAGAACACATTTCAATCGATTATTTCATACAGAATGAAATTGACAGATACCGAATAAATTATTAAACTGTTTTTTTTTTTTTCATCTTTTGCTTTATACAAGAAAAAAAACAGTTTTTCTTGAATAAAAAAATTAATGAAAATATGTAATTGCATATATATATCTTCCTTTTAGTTGTGGTGATACTAGTATTTTTTTTTTTAAGGTACAAGTGACAATTTTATTAAACGTTTTGGCATTTTTCTTTTCTCTCTCCTTTCTATTTTTTTTTTTTTTTTTTATCGTATTAGACAATTGATGCGTAGCTTCTCTGAATGAGTCATATTGCATAATGAGAGGATACGAATTAACCGCCAAAAAATCAAATATATACGCAAAAAATACACGATTGGATAAAATAACCTTTTTAAGTACACTGTTGCCATTATAGTAGATTGGTGTATCTTGGAATTCCTCTTCAATCCACGAAACCACTTTTTCAGAAACAAACGGTGGCACTGGAACACCCCATAGACGTTTATTTACATCCGGTTCATCAGTTTCGGGCGAAATGTTATCAAAACTTAGTCGTAATGCTGACGTGGGCGATAACTGGCGCTCAATTTCATTAAATTTATTCATAAATTTGGTAAAATCCATTTTTATATACTTGTAACTTCTAAATATACGTATTCATCAATATGTCAATAATCTTTGATTATGACTTTTTTCCTATGTATACTATTAGAAAGAAAAGCAACCTCAACAACACCTTAAACAAGATCCGACAAACGTTGTAAGGATACTGAAACTGTGAAAACTACCATACATATAACAACAAACTGAGATACCACGGGATTTTATAACGGAGAAATTTCCCCTTTCCGACGCAGACGTGAATTTTTTTTATTTGCAGTTGTGGTGCTCCGTTTTGTGTATTAAAAAAATCAGTTTTGTAGATATGAATGTATTTAAAGGAGGAAATACTCCTTCAAACTTTTATAATTATATTTTTTCTTATAAATTTCCTTTTCAACGTAAAATGTTTCGTGTTGAAAGGCATCCTATTTTAACACAAATGTTTACGTATTTTGTAAAAACTTACTAACAAATTTTGTTCCTACGTTTCTGATGTATGTAGGTGGTCGAATCAATCCTACTATACTACAGAAATGAATTGACATTAAACCATTTGTTACAAAGAGAAGCAAATTTGTAACATTTAACGGCTATACAAATTAATCGCAATTTTTAATTTACTCGTTACTCCAGAGCTATTAGCAGCCAACATTCAGTACTTAAAATTTGGAAAATCTTTTCTGACGTCGTATTAGGCCTACTATCTTACACATTTTCGCAAATCAATAAATACAAATATAAAATATTAGCAAATATTGTTTACTATCATATAATATATTGCTCCTCCATAACGCAGCAACTCGAAAAATTTGTGCATATTACGACTTTACGACATCCTATATATTAAGTTTATTACAATTTCAATAGAATGTATCAATTTTTCTAAAGACTTGTTAAAACTCAATTCTTTTGTTCTGTTAATACAATCTACACATCCTATTGTGCTGATGTTAATCAAAAATGAGTATGATTTGTATGCATTTACAATTTCAATATTATAATAAAAACAAGCTTTAATATTTTTTACATTATATTGTACGAGTATACAAAAAAACAATACAAACCTTTGCGAGTTTAATGTCATCCATGATTCTGATGTTTGCTTTTCTTTTCGTACAGATCTATATAACAATTTAACGCTTTGGTAAGATATTTAACGCAAGTGGCTTTGTTATAATTATGTTCAAACCTTAAATTACTTTTTCAAATAATTAAATTCAACAAAAACACTAATTTTGTATACAGGTAACAACTGCACAGAATAGCCATTTATTTGACATTTACCATATGTTTTGTTTTTCAAGGATGCAAGTGCAATGCATGTGGTTGATTAGCGTAGATATGTTCGATCTATCGTCTCAACCAAAAGTCTTTTTTTTTTTTACTATTTTAATATTTCAAAATATGAAAACAGCAAGTTGCAAACGACGAAATTGTGGATACTGTATTCACATATATCAGTAACACATGAATTATATAATTTAACTCCACAATACTTATTAATAAAAATAACTTTAACAGCTGGCGATTTATTATGTACTGAATAGTTCATGACTAAATTCATATAACTATGTATATAAGAAGTCGGGGATTTTTTTTTATGAACGTTTTTATAAATTATTAGACGAAAATTTTCATCTTAAAACCAAACAATAATAATTTAAGAAACTATAATCTGAACGCACTCAGTTAAAGACAGTCCATCCAACCACCAATCCCTTATTTGTCTATTGGAATTCAATGTGGCGGTGGGTCATGCATTTATTACTACTTGCGAATAAAAAACCATTTTTTAGAACTTGTCGCATTCCTAAGTGTGTTGTTGCTAAATTGTGTGACGTTTGAGTTGTACTTCTATACTTCACAATTCATTTTTTGTTGAAAATATATTTATTTTTAATTTGCTAAAGTGGAACCTTTTTGTTATTTTAGAATATAATCTTATTTCCAGTGCTGAAAAATACATTAAAGAATTTTTTTAGAAAAAAAAAGAAACGTATTCAAGTAGAAATTAAAAATGAAAACAAAATAGGTAAAAGACGTAAGGTGTAACTTACCTAAGTCGTCATCGCAACCCTTTTTTTTTTAAATTTAATGGTATATGTATGTGAAAAGGAAAAACAAGTTAAAATTGTCGTCTTTATTAGGTTTCTGTCTCACTCATTAGCAAAAGTTGTATAATTTCCTATCAAAATAAAATATCAAAATTTGAACATCTTCACTATCATTCCAGTATTGGTATAAGTAAGGCAAAATATTTATATTATTAAATACACCCGCGATAACAACGTCTCGCCTATTTTCTTATATAAAAATTATCGTTCCGAAGACCTAGTGGAAATCGGTTCCATTGTAACAACGAACTAAACCAGTAAATAAATATTGTTTAAAATTAAGAAAATTTATATTTTCCTATTACTAAATTTCCTTCGGTTGTAATAATTCATCAACTTGGTTAGCTCTTAATAAGCAAGTAAGTATGTGTACCAATCGTGTATTTATAATAAGATGATCTAGAATTTAATTATTAGAAAAGAATAACTATCTGCCGCAAACAAAATAAGGGCAGGCAGAATGGAATCCATGGAATATGAAATGGCAAGAAATATGACTCTTCTATTTTTTCTTGAGAGATTGCTTGACAAAGGAGAGCCGCGCACTGTGCACGATTTAAGCTGTCAATTCGGAGCGAAGGAATTTACTAAGGAAATGCGGCAAATAGCAGGTGGAAGCCAATCCGGTACGTTTATAATTCATAAAGTATCTGTGTATGTACAGATTTTTCCCGAAGCAGAATTTTAGCAAGGACGAAATAAATAACTTTCTTTATATTAATTTTGTTTGAAGATAAAACCGATTATTACTTTTATCGTTGACACAAACGTATAACGTTTCGAATAGAAAAGAACTGTGAAAAAAGGCAACACGAATTCTACTGTATAGAACTATCCTAATATAATAGCTAAATACCTTTTTCTTTTAGGTTTGAAAAAATTTTTAGCACAGTACCCATCAATATTTCTTGTTGACGGTGACTATGTTCAAGTCAACTCATATCAAACAACTACTGATGATCCAAATGGAAGTTACGGCGGTCGAAGAGATTATATTCAAGAAGCAAAAGATTATTTTAAAAACAAAATGTTGCAGTACGGAATAGGTGTTGAGGTACCAGTCAAAAGCCTTCTTGGTCACCGAAGTCAAGCATCACCGCAAGTCAGGCATATATCAGGTTAAATTGAAGTTTTGAAAGTGTACCCAATTTAAGTAGTCGAGTAATGTAGCATTTTTAATAGGTCAACATATCAAGGAATTTACTGACTTTCTTATCAAACACCCGGATACTTTTAAAGTTGTGAACGATCATGTTATACTTGTCGGTTGTGAAAATATGGACGATCTTCCAGCATCTGAGCGTTTACACCTTCCTCAAACATATATAGACACAAAAGGCACCCAGCAAATGCTAGATTTTTTTGCTCAATGTATCGAAGTAAAAGGTCCAATTTTAGTTGATCAACTTTTTCACCTTGTCACATCGAAATTTCCTCAAGAGCAGTGGTTGAAAATGTTCAAAACGCCGGGCGATCTGACAACATTTTTACGTATTTTTTCTGACTGTTTTAATATTCAAGCAAATCTAGTCACCTTACTTCAGAAGCCAAAACTTTCCGATTCTCATATACAACAAGCTCAAGCAAAGTCACGAGAGCAATATAATGCGATTAATAACATTGTAAACAACAATCAAATGAATTCTCAACTTAGTTCTACATCTCCCAGTCAACAACAACGTATTCACTCTCCTGTATTTCGTACTATAAGCAATAACGTGAATTTTAATAGCAACTCTAATAATAATAGCATATTGCCAAATTTTAAGCTTAATGAGCCGGTTTCTAATATATCGGTTAATAGTGGAACAGGTAATAGAGGTGACGCGAACAGTGGTTTAGAAAGCTACGTTATGTGTTCGGAAATGCAAATTGAAAACCTTTGCGAAAGAAACTGTCCAAGTCCGTCAACTAGCTCTTACTATGGAAATGCAGTTGTTCAAAATATTCCTAATCAAGTACATAGTGGAGTTCATCCACAACAGCCACTGTTACCGGAGAGAGTGAACAGCCAAAATCAAACGCTGAAGCAAAGAATAAATAATTTAGTTATTAAAACTCTAGCTGAAAATTTTGAAAAGGATAAACAGTCAATGGCCGCTCATGGAGAACACGGAAAGTCTGGTATTGGTTACGTACCACAGCAACAGCAGCAGCCTCAACAATTTAGTCCAATTCATTCACCAAGCCACAACTATTTCGTAGGGGACACGTGGAAAATTAAGGTCCTACAAAACACACGAGTGATTTCAACCATCAAAGAAAGTCTCTTCGTAACTGATGCTATTCTAAAATTCGCTCAGAAAAGCCAAAGTGTTGTAATTTCTGTAGACTGCGAGGGTATAAACTTGGGTATGAAAGGAGAGATTACCTTAATTGAAATCGGTACAACAAGAGGAGAAGCATTTATTTTTGATGTTTTGACTTGTCCAGAGCTGGTTTCTGACGGAGGTCTGAAAAATCTTCTCGAACATGACTGCGTAATCAAAGTAATCCACGATTGTCGTAACGATTCAATCAACATGTACACTCAGTTCGGTGTGTTATTGAGGAACGTGTTTGATACTCAAGCTGCACATGCAGTTGTACAACTGCAGGAAAGCGGTAAACAAGTTTATAAAGCAAAATATATTTCACTGAATTCACTGTGTGAATTGTATAATGCACCGTTAAACCCAATCAAGGATCAACTCAAAAATGTTTACAGACGTGATCAAAAATATTGGGCTAATAGACCTCTGACGCGTGATATGTTATTATACGCTGCGGGAGATGTTTTAGTGCTGATAAATGACCAACTCTATGGTAATTTGGCAAGGTATGATTATTAATGCTGACATTTAAATTGCAGAGGAATCTACTTTTTTTATTACAAATATTACTTCTTTCAGACAAATCAAGCCTGAAAATCTACAATTATTTTCCGAGCTCTGTACCGAGCAAATACTTATGCAAATAAAGCCTACAGAAGTTAAGATTAGGAAGAAACAACGGAAAATAAGTAGTGAAGTTACAGATCTTAAACAGAAATTAGGTCAGACAAATAAAAGTATTGTTTTAAGTAATAGAGAAATCAGATTACTACGGTAAGAATTATTATAAAAAAATATGCTGCCTTGAAGAATTGTTTTGAATATGCATTGTACTCTAATACTATTAATAGATATATGGATCTGACCGAAGAAGAAAAAGAACGTTTAAAAGGCTTTTACAAAGTTGCAAAGAAATTGGAGAAAATGGAAAACATAAGTAATCAAAATAGGTTAGCATTAGAACTATTTATTTGAAATATTACAAATTTCTCATTTGCGCTTACATTTCAAGAGACCATAGTGATTCGGATGATGATCAAGAGAATGTAGACATCGACAACTTCCCAAGCCTCGATAGTGTGCCATCTGACAATTCACTGACCGGAACGTTTTCGCCACGCTTAAATTCTGAACCTCCAAGTTTAACAGAATCTATGCAAATGATGGATGAAATTTTATCAGATACTTCTATGGATCGATTATCAAAAATCGATAAATTAGAGGCTATTCTTTCAGCAGCAACCCTTTTGCCAAGTGATCAGGTAAAACGATGTGTGAGAACTCAAAAAAAACTCCATTGTCTAAATTATTACTGTTTTCTTTCTCGAAGATCGTAACATCTAATTCTATGGCGGAACAGCTGGGATCTAACATTGCAACTACAGAAAATCTACAAATTATTAGGGAAAAATCTAAAAAGTAAGTCTTTTCAATTTTTCTATTTTCCAAATTATTTTTGAAATTAAAATCTAAGCCCCTTTTACACGATCAGTTACCAGTTCAGTTATCAGTTCAACTAAATAAGACAGTGAAAATGTTAATTCACCGCCAATTGCAATTAAAATTATGGCTGAACTGACAACCCAACTGAGACGTATTAACAAATCAGTTTAACTGATAACTGAACTGACAACTTATAGGAATTCCATCAGTTTCAGTTTTAGTTAAACGCTTCAGTTTTTGCATTTAGACATCAGCTTAACTGATAGTTCAACTGAAACTAAAACTGAAATGGTCGTCTAAAAAGGGCTTTAGAGATATTAAAAGCTCTTTTTGAAAAAGTTTAGATATTTGTTAAGAAAGCATTTTTGCAGAAAAACTTTCATAAGTCAAGATAATTTGGCTTTATTTTTAATGATATATATATAAATACTACATCTATATATATTATACCTACTACTTTTAGCCTAAAAAATTGCAACTGTAGTAATGAGCGTAGCATTTCTCCAATATCTCGAGGCATAATTGAGCAGAAGATTACGCAATATGCGGACGCAGCTTCTCAGACACTCAGCACCGGAGACATAGTTATTACAAAAATATTCTTCCAAGAGGAGCAAGACAAAGCCAAAGAAAAAGTTTTAACTTCTTCACCGAAGCGTTCGAATGTATAGGACCTGTTCGTAGTTCATTTTTCAGCTGTTTTTCATTATTTCTATCTTTCACGCTATCTTCTGTCAGCATTATATTGAATTAATCTACCACTATATTTTTGAATGTAAAACAACTGAGAATTAAAAAAAAAGAAACAATTATTTTACTAGCGAGAAATATAAGTGATACTTACTCATATTTTTGTCAAGAATGCATATTTAGTCGGATAGTATAGATAGGCATTAAAAATTACGTTATAAAATATTTCTCAAAAGTATATACATTTGGCCTCGAAGACAATGTCACAAACTATGAATAAAAAGCGTAAAGATTATTTCAAATACTTATTGTAACTACTTATGTTTTTTTTACTGATTGGGATCAAAGTTTAGTTTATAACTTGAACGTAGAAAATATTAGGAAATGTGAGTTAACCAATTATTGTCCTTGTTTTTTTTTTTTTTGTTCATACACTACATATGAATGAATTGCAAGCTTACGATAATCATAATAGACTTACACCTTAAGTTATCTTTAAGACACAATATATTCGAACGAATCCAATGGTACTAAGGAAATTAAAATTGATAAGCTAAATCACTTAAACCACTATTGTTATGATATTTTTAAAAGTCGTTGCAAAATTATAGATATAATTGTTGTTTTTTTTTTTCTGAAAAGTGTATATGTACATCTACAATCTTAATTTTCTTAATCAATACATTTAAATGAATTATCATTCATTGGACCAAAATATTGTTACTGAAATTTATTGATTGCATATATGTCTTTGTTAAACCAACTACTATATTATAAAAGTTAAAAAAAAAACCTAACTACTAGCCATCAACCGCAACTATTGGTTACTAATTTTTTTTATATAAATAAACCTTACTAAAAAAACTATTTGTATACATTTTTTAAAACATTTTTAGACAATTTTAATTAATTCTTATAATTAGAATTTAATACAAATAATATGTAGGCTCAACAAGAAAAGTAATTCAACACTCTTCATGTTGAAACCTAGGTATGAAAACCGGACGAGGGTTATGACTATAACATGATTGCTACAACCAGCTTCATTACAGAATATAATTCCTGGGTATTCTTTTATTTTTAAATAAATAATTTTTTAATAACCTTTCTGGTCGTCATCAGTTGCAGGAGTTACATGTGCATACTTTAACTAAATGGTCTGTTGTCTAAACATAAAACGCACTACGACCAAAGCATTAAATGTGTAAATGGATATCCATTTGACTGAGTTTTTCAAAAGTTAATATTACTTTTTAATGAAAATTCTGTAGTCCCTTTATTGTCAGTGTAGCCTTCTCGTTGGCATGCGACTACCGTATTTATAGTTGCCTTAACAATCTGTCTAGCTAAAAGTTGATAATGTGCAAATTCAATGATAGAGCGTAGAATGAGGGCTGAGGAATGAGTTATAATATCATTCACTAACAATAAGTGCTATACCGCCTCAATATTTCATTGTGAAAAAGGACATCTGCGCGCGAAGTCCCTAATTCAGATTATTACTTTTGCTTATGTAATGGGTGACATCCACAAGTGATTTACTAATTGAGCTATAACTTGTAGAAAAGAGTCTTAAATATTGGTCACACAATTTTCAGGTTTTATCTGTGCAAAATAAGATAATCGCTTCACATATGAGCAACAAATATAGAGTAATCACGAAATTAAGTTAAAACTTTTAAATTCTTTTTTTTTTTATTTGTTAACAAAATATTACAACATTGATTACAATAACATAGAAAATAATAACTTCTTAAAATTCTACAAATAAAAAATCAGTCAAAAGGTGTTTTTTTTTCTAATAAGGTTTACCTCCAAATCAAATGTTAACCACCATTATTTTTACGTGTTTCTTTTTTGACAATTTAATAGCAACAAATTACAATTTGTTCGTATCGGTATTTAACGTTTTCCTTTAGGACAGACAGCTCTGATGTAGTAAGTATGCACATTTTATTTTTAAAAATTAACAAATAAAACAAAAATTGTATGCTTATAACCGATATTCTTTTAATAAAATTACATGTACAAAAATTATATCGTAAAAACAAAATGTAACAATTGTAACATGAGGATAAATGTTGCAGTTCGTTATCATTATAAATGTATAGACTATTCGAATCAAAATATGGTATATATTTATATGAAATCAATGCCTCTAATGTTTTGAATACAATATGTGTTTATAATTTTATATTAAATTTCGTGCACTTTCACTTATAACTTAATAATGGTGGGCCTTATGTCATACAAGCGCATCTGTTCCGATTTTAATAGAATTTATATAGCTTTACAAAATGTTTGACTTGCCTAGATTAACAATTTCCGCAAATGCATTGATTTCGTCAACATTTTTTTATATCTATAACTTTTAAAAGATCGCTAATTCTAAGATCTGATCGCGAAACGCAGTGGTTTTTTTGATGCCATCTCATAACACACAACGACTCTTTAAAAAAATACATTGACTTCATATTTAAATAAACTCAACAGATTAATTTAATAAAAGACCCTTGTATAAAGTTTATGGCATATTTGCTATGTAGACTATAGTGTACCAGTTATCGATATATGTTATTGAGTTTTAAATGAGATCATGTCATGTAGCGCATTATTTCGCGCAAAGCATAAAGCAATTCCGCCTGGTTTCTTGCTTCCATTATCATTAAATTAACGTGGACCTTGAATTTAACAGAAAGAAATAAAAACATATATGTATATGCTAACAGCTTTGTCTTACTTTTTCACTATCTAAAAGCTCCATGAGTATGTTATCATAGTCTTTTTTAGTAATTCTTTCAGGAAAACAACAAGCGGTTTTTATGAACATTTTCAAGGGACGGTCCAATAGCTGTGAATAGAATTTGTTGTATCATTTAAATTATTAGTCGAATAGCTGTCTGAAAAATAATATTCTAACTATAAATATGATAACTTACTTGATTGACTTCACCGTAATCATAGTCATCGTGTCTAATGCCATATATACACTGAATGTAGTTCCAAATAGCACGTCTGAATTTTGATGTATCGACATCCTTTATTCCTCCCATTGTAAAATACGTTAAATTATACGCAACTCTAAATTTATCATCTAACAAAGAGCCCACGTCATTATACAATCTATAAAATCGAACGATAGAGTTAAAGCGTCATGAAATGGATAAAATCGTCTGTTACCCGTTTACTAATGAATACCCATGGTCATCCCAAGAGTAGTCCTGAATTCTAAAAGTGTTTGGTATGTTTTCAGCTCCGCGTCGTGCAAAATCTTGATAGGTAAAGGCAGGATCATCTATATATTGGCTCATTATTGGAGGCACTTCAATTGGTTTTTCAATTTGTGCAGAAGGTAGTTCTGCAGTTTGAAGTTCAACGTTTTTAAAACGACTGCTTAGTTCTGCTTCGCTGCATTCGTCGGGCCTTTCAGACAAAACTTTCATGCGTTCCATCAATGCTTCAACGCTAACTCCTGTTTGCGGCTGAATTATTGCTGCACAATAAAATTAAATATAAGGAGACTCATGAGTATACTCATTTAAAGCGATTGAAACAAATTCAGCAAGTAAATAAGATTAATTGGTACCTTGATTTTTGAGTTCTGATGAATTTAAGCTTACTCTTTCCGTATTTTCTGCGCTAATGGTATTTGAGACAGTCTTTTGCGTTGGTGATTTTGATTTTGGACTAGAAAGGCCATCCAATTGTTGTGTTAGGCCACATGAAAACACGAATGACGATAGTGAATGAAAGTGTGATAATAACACCATAGCATGAACAACCTCCGACACCGACCAACTACTTTTTCCTTTGGTTAAACACTACAAATTCATGCAGAAAAATAAATTTATTACAAATTACAAGCAGAACTCGCTCATTAACTAACTTCGA
This sequence comes from Syritta pipiens, assembly GCA_905187475.1. NCBI lineage: Eukaryota > Metazoa > Arthropoda > Insecta > Diptera > Syrphidae > Syritta > Syritta pipiens. The sequence continues at coordinate 58,795,410 of LR994573.1, forward strand.
TGTGCTCTTGGCGCAACATCCAAGGCCTATGGGCTAATAACTTGTTCATATCATAAATGGCACGTAGTTTTGGTGGTATATGTTCTAATCCATTCAACCAATTCGCATCCCCACCTTGGTCAATAAATTCTTTTTCATACATTTTTACTAAATACGGACATTGATGACGAGCTGCTGCCTAAAATATTATAAAACATATAATAAAAGAATGTGACTATATATTGAAATATAAAAAGATAAAGATCTACGAGTCATGCTTAATATACTTACAATTATTGCCAAATAAGCTCTGTAGTTGTAAGGAAGAGGTCCATCTCCACGCATAATAAAATTTTGAGTACGACGGAAGTGTTGTAAATATCGGGGGTGATAACCAATAACTTGGGAAACATGATCTAACTCAAGTTCTTCCATATTATATTGCTTCACACCAAACTGAAAACAGAAATTATATCTCGTAAGTTGACTTCTGTATGGAAAATAACGTCAATATTTGAATGCTTATAAAACATAATATTTTAATACGTTATTACAATGCAAAAAAAAATTATTTTCGAAACTAAACACAAAAAAGGCAATGAAACAAAAGCTACCCTTTTCTAAAGGGAGAGCTTCAAGGCACCTCACCAAATTTAAAACTTATGTAAGCATTTGAAAAAATCTAACTTATAGCTACAAAATATCATCAATAAAAGGCGGCTGACCAAACAAGTTGATGGTTTACTGTAAGATCAAATTTAAATTGTTTTGAAATTAAAATATATGCTGCATTGCCTATCATTTTGATTTTTAACTCTAACGACGACTTCCAAAATTGGAAAAAAAAGTTAAGTATGCATATAATAATGTTAATGTACCTGCCGCTACTTAAGAAAACATTTCATTCCGCCATTTGCAGGTTTTTTTTATTACATATAGTACTATTTCTTTACTTGGGTACATTTGCAAACTAGCTTACATCCATATTGAAGTTTAATTAAACATCCGTACAAACGAAATTCTTTATTTTGCAATGTTATTTTGAAAGTTCTATATATCAGTAGAGGTGCCTATCAGACCAAAAGTAATGGAATATTAAAACTTTTTAGTAAGAGTGCACACCACGTATCCATATTTAAAAGGAGAAATTGTTATATACTCACATCTTGACCGATCTGTCCCATTTCCCAATAATGTAGCATGGGATCTGTCCGTTATTTATTTTTATAAACCACCACACACTTAAATATTTTTACACTTTGTTTTGTGACTTTTATATCTGATTATTTTATGTTTTTATCTAATATCTCTTCTAATTATCATCTGTGATTACACAGTACTTTTTCAGCAGTTTAAAAATAATTGCCACAGGTTGAATTGTACTCAAGTTCAGCCTTCATAAATAACTTTATCAAAATTTATTGAAATTTTAAATAGAACCTCTGTTCACAATATTTCTATACACTTGATTTTTCTTATGATCTCCAAAATATCAAACAAAGAAATTATTGATACCAATATTTTATTTTTCACTCTTTGTGCCCAACAACAAAATCGACGGAAAAAACTTTTTCGCAGTGCGTGAAAGAGCGCTATTGTCGCGATACTAGCATTTCTGTCACTGTGTACTGCAGTAAGACAATTATTCATTTCAGTGTGTACTCAGATTATGCCCGACATTTCAGATAGAGAAGGAGATGATAAAGTTGATTGTTCTTTGTTTTTTTTTCCTTTTCGCTAAAATTTTCCTCAAGTTTATTTTTGTAAACTTATTTTCAAACTGAAACAACTTATTTGTGTTGAACTTTGACGCTGTAATCGAAACAAGCGAAAGGAGAAAAACCTATAGTTATAAATTTGATCTAATGTTAACAAAGAAAATATCAAGAGAAAATGTGACACAAGCATATTAAAAGAGTATTAGCCGCGAACCTGGTATGTGAGTGATATTTAACATTTTATTTTTAGTTTTTGCGATAAGTGACGAGCACAATAACATTTTTCAGTTTTTGTAGACACCAGCTTCTCTGTTTTTGTTTACATATCTTGTGCATTAAAGATATTAAGTAATAATTGCATAGCACAAATAACACAAACATATTTATATAACTTATTCAAAAACTATCTCAAAAATACAATTATTTTATATTTGTGGGCGCTTACGACAAAAAAATGTCTTCAACATATAAATCTAAAAAAAAACTTTTCTAACTTTTGGTCGATATTTTTCTTTATTTTGCTAGAACATTAAAACAATTCGTAAACCCTGTGCAGGCAAACACCATAATTAACTTTCTGAAATAAGATCTTGCTAATGGTAAACTTTTTTATATATGTACAAAAGTATATATATCCCACAATAAACACAAAATTAATGATTCTTTTATGAAATTGCTTTATAAGTGGTTTGCAAAATTAATTTTATATCAAATTGTCTATAAAGTTTTGCATTGGTATTTTCAAAATTCACTATCAATCACTATTTAAAAAAAGAATTTTGCTATATTAGATTCGCTTTTCTTTAGCTGTAAACTTTGCTACTCTTCAGGAAATATTAATTCTATTTAAAAACTTACGGTAGCATATACTAAATAAATTCTACACCACATATTTTATATTTCTCAATGCAAATTAAAAAAAAAGTCACTGATGCTGATACCCAAACGAGTAAAAAGGCTTGCATTGTTGGATTGCATGTATGAGTATGCCTCTATACATACTACATTTATATAAATATTTCTGATTATCAATTGTTGAACATTTTTTTGTTTGTATTCCGACCGTTATCTTATTGAATAATTTAATATGCAAGTATTTCGAACGAATTATTAACATTGCCAAGGGTTAGAAAAATACAATTAGATAGTATAGATATTATTTAAAACCTTATCGAATATGTACACATACATATTAAGCTATTTCAAAAATCTTTGTTATCAGTTACTGAATTTGACTTTTTATTCATTTATCATAAGCATACATGTGTATATGTATGTAATGCAAGAATTGGGAAACTGATATTTTTAAACTTTTAGTAACTACTTCAAACGTAGCGATATGCCATCTAAAGAAACAAGTAGTATTCAGAGTTCAAAAGAAGTCTTGAATATAAACCCCAGAAAGTTATCGAAATGCAATTGTTGCGTTAATCTATAGAACGTAGGGGCAATATCAAGAGTTTGCCAATTTACCACCAATTCCAGTGCTTTAAATTTTTTGGGCTGAGGTTTGAGGTCTCCTACTTTCCTACTTAAAGTTTTTCGCTTTAAACGCCGGGTGATTTTCATTTAAACTTGTAGCACTGTTCGCACATCGATTGCTGGAAGGCGTACGAATGTTTGGGCGCTCGTGGGTTTATTCACAAAAAAAAAAGTGAACCACAGTGATCCTGATAGTCCTTTTGTTGCTCCTAATAACATGCACACAATCGAATCTCAGTGGCACATCGTTAAAAGACAATTTTACAATGACAATTATTCCTATTCGCTTATTGAATAGTTGAATACCAGCGAAAGAAGGAAATAGCGAAAAAAAATTAGATCCCTTTGGTGTATATTTATGGATATTTTGGAAAAAAGGTTTAAGACTCTGGTGTATAAATCACATAGACATGGTTTGATTAAAAAAAAATAAATTTAATAAGTAATAGAAGAAGAATAAGAAAAATTAAATGCAAAAGAATTTGTTTTTACTTCCTCAAAAAAAATTTTATATTTATGTTATTTTGCCCATTTTAAACCAGAAAAAAATTTACTTAGTGCGAATAATGGAAGCCCACCCCATTTTTTTTTAAATGAAATTCATATTTAAATATATTAGACGTAAAAGCTTAAGAATCAAATCCTACTTGAAATCTATCGCCAGTATAAAAAGTCTACTTCTTTCTCTAATTTAAGAAGAATTCTTGTACAATAAAGCATTTTAAAAATCATTGCTTCAACTTGGGAAATTCTATTCTACAAATCAGCAATAAATGAACTACTCGATAGACTTCTTCATAGAACGAGAAAAAACAAATATTTCACTATTATTAGCTTATAAGTGTCATTTATTTTAAGAAAAGCCGAAATATCACTTTAAATGAACTGACCAACTGGTTCTAAAAACGTTTGTTAGATCGAACCACTTAGAACTTTACAGTTGTCAGGAAACAAAAAACAAACAATCAAATGCCAAAGTAAAAATAATCAAATTGGCAAATTAAGAAACAGCCAATATATTTTCAGTGAATGAACGCTCAACTACGAAAAAGGAGTGCTCGATTTTTGTACCCAGACACCTGTGCAGCACTTTACTGAGCACAATAAGCTTTACACAAAATTCTCAACAAATTCTTGAATATAATCAATTAAATCGTTGCTACCACTGTGGCCACATCAAGTAAATTTCAAGTAACGCAGTGGACTTAATTGCACTTTTGTGCAATTGCCATTGCTAATAGTCATTATTTGTTTTTCAATAAAGCAACCATCATTCCGAACATTGTTGGTCAAAAAATATTATTAATTGAAGTAACAGGCATAATTTAAGTTTAATTTTCAATTTTGAAATATCAGATCTTCATTATATCTTTTTTTCATTTTTGATTTAAACAATGCAATTGAAAGTTGGCCGCTAATAACAAGTACTGTAAAAAATAGTACAAATAACATACAAAGGAAGTTATGAATAAAAGTATTATTAGAACTTATTATATTAAAATTATGTAAGCAAAAGTGCGAAAGTCTGGATTTGTTTGTTCGCAGAAATAGCAACTAAATGTAATGTAAGTTGTCGTCCTAATATGCAACTTTTTTCGTCACAATACAATGTTAAATTTTCTATTTTAAAAAGATATTTTTGGAGGAAAAATAATAATTTGATAATTTTTTTACTATAGGATTTTGTTATCATGCTGCTTGGCCCTTTCTCTATTAATTTAAGAATTGAAGCATTGCAATTTCTTCATTATTGGTCAATGACTTAAGCTAATGAAGTAAGATTGTTCTTGCTTTCTATTTTACGCTTAAAAAAACAGGTGTAAGAAAGAAGTAAGTTATAATTGGCATCGGATCTATGAAAGAACAACTTTGAAATCAGAACTGGTAGTAAGAAAATTAAATTGCATCATGTAAATTTATTCATTATCATTCACTTATCGCACACATTTGGCCTGCCCAATATAAACTCACATATTTTTTTATACAAGCCATACAAACATACATTATTTATTTTCTTTGTTTACACCAAATGTAAATTAAAGATACTAAAACCTTTACGTACATGTGCATACATACATAGCCAAAACAGATGGATACTGGGTAGGATAGGAAAGTAATACTTTTTTCAGTGTTATGTTTTATCAATATCAATAAGGTAGATAGCTCCAATTATACCATCTTGTAGTTGCAAATTCATATATGTACATGGATATCGATAGTCAGTCAGAATCAGAATTTATACGTAGTATCTAAATTAAGCCTATACAAATTATGTTTTTGCTTACGCCTGAACAATTGAAAAATGTTTGGAATAAAAAGCTCTTAAATTACATGTTGATTCGCGCACTCATTTGAAATTCCGAGTGATGATACGAATCTTTAACAGATATTTTGGTGCGGTTTCCAAATTCATCTAAATCTCTCAGGTGTATGTATGCATTTCTTAGTGCCTGTATATGTCTAGACCTTTATATACATCTAATTGAAAACATTTTAGTTGTTTGCTTCACAATTCTTTTATACAAAACAACTAAAATGATTATGCGAGTGTTATCATCCCTACAATTTGTATGCTTTGATTAGATCTATTTTTATATTACACTTTATACTTCCATACATATACACAAACACATTCATTTGTTATCGTTTTTGTCAGGAATAGATGGCCTAATTTAATAGGACTTCCAAGGCTATACTAAAATTTATTTATTTCGCTACAAAGCAAAGCTCTAAAATTGTCTATCTGTCTAAGGTGGTGCAAGTCCTACGTTTTTATACATATCGTTCAATTGTATTCCAAATTTTAAGTTACATAAACTCAAGTTTATATAACTGTTAATTTGTAAATTGTATTTTTCCAATTCCAATTTAATTGTTTCTGTGCGTTTGTGGAAAAACATGGCTTAGTTTTGCTAAAAATAATTGAATGCCACAAAACATACTCTAATAAGATCACCACGATTACCGTGAGAAAAACTTTAATTACTAACGAACCCAATTCGACATTTATCGGTTGAAATGAAAGCAAATTTTAAGATTCAATAGCTCAGCTAGATCATCAGTAAAGAAGTCCAATACAGTGCCTGTTTTTCAACACTCAACAAAATTCTATATAATAAAGTTGTCTATAAAAGAAAGAACAGACGATAGAATTTTAAGTACATATTTCTACTTTTTCTTCTTCTGGTTCTGTAGACGAGAATCCAAATAATATTACACTAGATTTACCAGACCAGTCAAAAGCCATTTGAACTGGTCTGCTAAGCTGATATCTATTGCGAATAATTGCTACATATTCAATTTTGTAAAATTTTTTTTCTTTAAACAATTGCGATGTAAACTGCGCAATTGAACCCAATGAATCATATATTTTCATATGCATAGACAATGACCAAAAATAAACCGGGTGAATGCGAATGGTACTGCATTTAAAGCAAACAAAAAAAAAAAACAATTAAATTAATAATTTATTGTAAGGCTTAGATTTTTTGCTACATATGTACTTGTCTATGGTTTTATTGTGCAATGCCTTTTATGCTACCTTATGAACAAAAAGTTTGAATTGTATACACGGAAAAAACATTAAAAAATGTTGCCGATTATAACTGAACATCAAGAATTAAGACAATACTCTGCATCTTATTTAGTATTCAAAAATCCACAGTCAAACGTCAGAACTTTACAAAAAGTGATCATAACCAATTTGCATACAACTCTTTGTGTTTAAGTCTTTACAACTGGAAGACATTTCTGAGGTTAATAATATTAACAAACACAAGCAAACTAGTGTAAAATATATTGCACATTTATATATACATACGCATTTCGAATAAATTTTTATATAAAGCTAAACTATTTCACTGCCTTCGATCGATCTTGCTTAAACCCACATATATATTATTTATTATATACATATATGCAATTATACTATTATTAAGAGAGGCCCATCTATGGTTAATTTAACTAAAAATAGAATTTTTCTCAATAATACTAAGTGACTAAGCTTTTCAAAGTTCTTGTCTGCACAATTTCCATTTTTTCTAAGAAAAATAAAAAGACCATTTGATCAGCTGTAATATAGTGCACTGCGGAAATGCATTCTTGTTTAATCTCTTACTTTTTCTATCACTTAACCTCTCGCATTTCTCTTTTTCATAGTCTTTCTCTTTTCTTCTTCGAACAATGTGCATGTGTAAGTTTGTACATGTTTCATTTTATTTTCATGGCAATATAGTCGTCAATTGAAGTATTTACAGAAAACACTAGTTGATATAATATTAAAAAACGTTGTTAATATACAAAAACGACTTAAAAGAAACTCACCCCGTAGGCGTCAAACCGAAAATAAACATTTGTTGAAAGAATTTGAACGAATATACAAAATGTAAAAAAAAAATAAATTCGATTTTGTAAAAACAAATTTATACACAGTTCTTAGTAACGAGTTTTAATGTACACATATAAAAAAAATATTTTAACATGTTGTTGGGCACTTTTAAGCAACGTACGACGAATTGTGGGTGTAAATTAAAAACTAGAAGCAAGACCAACGATTTCCCAAACTATTACATGTAATCATTGTAAACGTATGTGAGTATGATAACAGAGAAAACGAATAATAAAAAAGAAACAAAAACAAACCCGGTCGACTCAAAGAGTAAAAAATAGCAATGTACGTACTGTGATGAAAGCAACTCAAACCATTATTACAAGCAGACCGTTGCTCCCCATAATACCGAATCCAAAGTTGAACTGTTCGTTAGCAAATATAATGATCGAAAGCGAACCTCCACTCCAAGTGAAAAGAGCTGAGCATTTCTCAATCAAAACAACACATTAATGTATGTTTTTGTGGATATTTTCAGCACAAAAAGCATACACACATGCTTAGATGTGGCGAGGTTTCGGTGTGTGAGAGCGATGAAAACTTAAAAACAAAGTTTGAAGGTTGGATAATCTTGTAGTAATTGTGCCACTTCACGCTGCAAATAAAGTTATTGAGCTGTAATATATGTTTGACTATGTATGCAAAGAACAGCCGCTCAAAAGTCAGTACAGTTCATTTAATGTTTAAAGGTTTTACTTCTTCGATTGTAAATAGTAGTATCTATTGCAATATAGTTTATTTATAATAGCTACTTGATTTGTTTTGTTGTGCCTTTCAAATAAAAAAAATCTAATCGTCAAAATCTTTAAATTTATTTTGACACTTGCCAGGAAAGGTTAAGAATACAAAAAAATTAAATTCTTGGATACGGTGGTGGGCGAATCATTATGTAAACATCTAACCATATTGAAATTTATAAGTCTTAAAATTACTTTTAATTATTAGTTATTTGAAAAAGTTCTGGAAAGCATATTCCATAATTTAGCTATACAAGAGCGGACACGTACTACTTTAACATAAAAATTAAGTTAAAATAACCTAACGGTCAGCCTTGTTTGTTTTCGTTTAAATCAACCATGTCACCTTGGTTATTTTAGCGACCGTTGTACCGCAACGATATCATCGCTGGCGTCTTTAAAAACTGTGTTGTCGGCGACTTAAAAAATTTAAAAATTATTATAATAACAGTTCAGACTAAATTTAAGCCTCGTATCAACCTCTAAGTTTCTGTCTGCCGATTATTATATATTTCCACATATAACCAAATATGCAGTCATTTAATTCGAATAATTTTGGTACTACTATTATGGTAGAAAGAAACTACACCGCATATAAAACTTTATTAAGCCTTCCTGCCAGTCATAAATTGACAGCCCTCTAGTTTCCGAGAGAACGATGCAAGAAATTTGGATCTGAAATCTAGTAGTACCAAATTGAGATTTCTATTACAATTATGGTAGCAGGTTCTTGTATTGTATACGACTTCAATAATCTATTACTTGTCCTACTTACGTTCTATTACTCTTTCTATCATTCTATGAAATTTGCTCCTTGTTTGCTTATGCCCCGAAATACTAATCTGTATTTCAAATACAATTGCCAGATTCCTTAAAGTATCTTGCAATTGTATAGGCCTTTGCAAACTGGAGGAAAGTTTAAATTTATGCTTAAGGTGAATGACTTCTGCGCAGTTATATTCAGTCTTATAGTAATGACGTGACATGGATAGTGTCATACGAATCTATCTTCTTCAGCTGATCAGCTGATATTTGACATTTTTTAAATTTCTATCAGACATTCTTGAACTATTTCTGTTTTGCCCACATACTGCGCAAATTTTCTAGATCTGGGCAATTGAAAGGATGGCGGTAAGAGCCAATACCTCTAGACCGATTATTAAAAGAAATTTACAACCTAATCAGTCATCTTTTGGTAACTTTTTAAAAAAATATGTGAACAGTAGCACTTTAAAGTATTTAATGTTCGATCAACGAGCACTACCAATTGTTGGTATTTTAATCCTAATTGGTGAATTATTTCTTAATATCATCGTAATTAATAATGTGCCTTATACGGAAATTGACTGGGTTGCCTATATGCAAGAGTGTGAAGGATTCTTAAATGGAACAACCAACTATGCTATGTTAAGAGGTAACTACTAAAAGGATATTGCAAAACAAATAGGTTATTTATACTCTTGCTTTACGTTATAGTTACTTAAACATAGCATGTGGTCATAAGTAGTCATTTCTTAAATATAAAAGTAGGTTATTGTCATTGTTTTCTATATCTATTTATATTGCACTTTTTTTTAGGTGATACCGGGCCCCTAGTCTACCCGGCCGGCTTTTTGTATATCTACTCAGCGCTATACTTTGTCACATCTTATGGAGAAAATATTCGGCTGGCACAGTACATATTTGCATTTATATATTTACTGCAGATGTACCTGGTTATACGTTTATATTCAAAAAGTTGCAAAGTGCCTCCATATGTTCTAGTATTGAGTGCATTTACATCATATCGCATCCACTCCATTTATACTCTACGACTGTTTAACGATTCAATTGCAATATTGTTCCTATATGTGGCAATTAATCTTTTCCTTTCGGAGCGATGGACATACGGAAGTATATTCTTCAGTTTGGGAGTTTCAGTAAAGATGAATGTGCTGCTGTTCGCACCTGCTATACTAATTTTCTACATTACAAACTTGGGATATACGAAAACGCTAAAACAACTTAGTGTATGCGCATTGGTACAATTGTTAATAGGAGCGCCATTCTTAATTTCATATCCAATGGCTTATATCAAAGGAAGTTTTGATCTAGGCCGAGTCTTTGATCACAGATGGACTGTCAACTATAGATTTCTTAGTCGAAATTTCTTTGAAAGCAAATTTTTCCACATAGCATTGCTCTGTATCCACTTAGGGCTTTTGGCGCTGCTAGCAAAACCAATGTTTACTTATTTTAAGAGTTATTGCCGATTACGTGAATTGCAAAGACAATTGGAACCGCAAGTAAAGCAGAAAAATAGTGAGATAAAGAAAACTAAAGTCAAGAAAACTGTATCTAAAGAACCATTGGACGAACTTACAACTGAACAAAAAAGCTTTCTAGATTCTTTTGAAAAATCGCTTCAAAAATCATCTGGACAAATTAAAAATGAACCGGTCACAAAAGATTCTGCTGAACAGGAAGAAGAATACTCCATACAATTTGATAAATGCATTCAACTTGCACTACTGCCGTTGTTCCTGTGTAATTTTGTCGGTTTATCTTGTGCAAGGAGTCTCCATTATCAGTTTTATGTATGGTATTTTCATTCATTGCCATATTTGGCTTGGTGTACTAATTTTAATTTAGGTATGCGATACCTAATATTGGGTATAATTGAATTCTGTTGGAATACATACCCTAGCACAAACTTTTCTAGCTTAATGCTGCATTCAAGTCACTTAATTTTACTGTATGGAGTAGTGCGAAATATGTTCAAAACGAAAACAGAAAGTGAAAGACTAAATAAAGTTCAATGAAACCAAACGAATCGTTTTATTAAGTTTTATACAAAGATCACTGACACTAATTCGAAAGGTAACTTAATTAGCAGGAATCCAGCGTTTAAAAACATAAAATACGGTATTTCAGTTAATATTCGTCAAATATTTCGTATCGCTAGTCAAAACTAAACCATAAGGATAACAATACATCATTCAGATTTTTAATGATTTGAATAAATCGTTGCATACAATTCAATTATATTTATGTATTTACATCTATCAACATAACCTGATTAAAATATTTAATTATTCAAATTAGTCACAGAGGGAAATGTTTATTACACTAGCTAAATTTTGAATAAATATCAAAATGTTTGAGTAAGAATATAATACAACAGATAGAAAAATGGTTAATGAATAACCATACAATATCTAACAATCTTAATTAAACTTATATAACTAAAATTAGGCCAGTACAAGAACATTTGTTAATGTGTTTGTTGGTAAGCAGGTGCAACGACAACGACTGTTATTTCTATTTTTCATGTTTCCAGAAACGATAATAAAGCTAAGTTTTTGTATTTCGTTGTGCTGTGAAAAATTTAAGGATGGAGGTTTCGCTATTTCGGCGACTTGTCGTGGGTGTTCGTTGCACATGGTGTAGATTGGCGGGTTTTTGACGAGATGTAGGTGACATTGGTTCAACACCATTTGTTTCTGAATGTGATATCCGCCGCCGAGGTAAATTGTGCAGCCTAGGACTGCCTTCAGCTGATCGTATGTTTTGTAATCGAGAAGATGAAATACAGCTCACGGGACTATTATCATGAGGATTTGATTGTCCATTGTCCTGAATTATGTCTGATACCGCTACTTTTCGAGTCGACATTAGTTTTTGCTTTCTAATTTTTGTCAGCCAATCAACTTTGTTTTTACACTCTCGCTTGGGTGACATAATACTCAAATGCGGTGCGTCGCCATCAACAACAAAATTTGGTAAGTTAGAAGTAGGAGAAAAGATCACAGATGAAAAGACTGAGCCGGTCGCTGTTGGGGATGTCGAGTCAATCACTGAGCTTGAGTTTGTATTGCTTAAAATTCGTTCACTTAATGGCGGAAAGGATTTTAACGAAGCTAAGGCACAGGCACTTGTAGATGGAAGACAACGGTTTTCAATTGCTCCATTGGTATTATATTTATTTTCCTGATTACTATCTTCTTGATGATTGCTCACTGGGTCCTGTACTAGGCCAGTCTCATTTTGTTCCTCGCAAATTTTATATAAAGTTGAGGAATTGGGTTCTGTAGGACTAAATAGCCGTCTTCCCTTTGACTCAATTATTTTTTGCCGCTTTTGGTCACTACCACTCTGATCATAGCAGGAACTTTGTACCATCCACTCCGTGAATGTTCTTTTATTTGATTTTTTCTCTTCAGTACTTGGCGTTTTTTCATTTTGTTCAACAAGTCTTTTTAGGGATCTTGGTGTGCACTCTAGTTCTTTAAACCGAACCTCGCGGTTAATCAAAGCTTTTTTCGCAGTTTTCCTTTGTACACATACTTCAGCTATACCACTGTACAAGTCTTTATTACTGTCGTCTATAGTTTCGGGTCCAATGCGCCAGATTTTATGCCGTGCATCATCACTACACGTCACAATCGGCATATCACGATGTGAACCCCATGCTACGCAGGTTACTTCTACTCTATGTCCCAAAAGAGCCACCAGAGGCTCTTCTCGATTAAGATTCCAAATGTAAGCTGTATCGTCACTACTACCACTTATTAAATACTTCCCGTCTGGACTTAAACATGACTTAATATAGAACGTACTGTTAGTAAAACCATGATAAACTCGAAGCGGCTTTGGAGAATATGAAAACAAATTATAACAGTAAATTGAATGATCCATACAATTAGCGTAAAGCCTTGTTCCTGCTTCGTCAGTTAAAAGATTTGTAAAGCCTTTAAACGTAGATGACCCTGCATAGGGAAGGCTGTATTTTGGCAACGGTTCTTTTTTGTATGATGTGTAGTTTCTGCGTAAGTCCCAAACTTTAATAACACCATCCCCGGCTCCACAAGAAATAAGTGTTGTACTATCCTGAAAATAGATAAATTGTTTTTTATACATATATGTATTCAGAAAAGGAACACTTCAGATAAGCTCCTACACGAATAACATCAGACCTTTACTTTTAACAAGGCATCTATTTCAAATATTTAATATGACCACCGGCAATTTATTTCTCTATACCTTTTTTTTGTGCGTACGGTCGATATACATACATATATGCTTATACACTCATTCCTCGTTTTGCCCTATTTTGAAATATCTACCTAAATTCGCGCCTTTGCTTTGCGGGAAATAACGTTTTTTTCTTTAAACAATCTTGACCCACTGTGGGTTTCTGTTCAAAATACATCCATGTACGTTCGTTTTGCACGAAAACCCCTAACCGCCGCGCAAAGCGAACGATGAGTGTTTTTAAATTTAAAAGAAGTTCCTAATTTGCAATTATGTACTTTGGTCGATATCGGCCAGCAATTACGGAACGTAAAATAACCTCGCTATATACCTTGACTAATAATATCGAATAGCTTCAAGGCTTGTAGCCTGTGTGCTTTTTTAATACACTGTTCGGGGCGAGTACCTACCTGAAATACCAGCCCTGTAATACTACTTGCTGTTGCATTTTGCCCAAGTTTAGGAGTTCTTGTTTTTTTTCTGTGAGAAACTGGAGTGAGTGGAGAACCAGAGTGTCCACTAAATATACAATTGTCTGCTCTAGATGTTAAATCCACATTTAAATTTGCTCGAGTATCCCATATTAAAATTGCCCCATCTCGTCCCCCAGTAGCAAATACAGAAGAATCACGTTTACGAAACGCCACAGTTTTCACTGAACGTGTGTGTCCATTGAAAATTCTGCTGGGTTGGATTCCGGAATTCCCAACATCCCAAAGGCGTGCAGTGTGATCTCCTGATGCTGACACTATTTTCATCTCTCCCGGTACCCACTCTAAATCAAACACTGCATTAAAATGGCATTGAGGTGCATTCAAGGCTTTTTCTGTTGGTTCAGTATTTCTGAGAGTAGTGTCTTGAAAAGCAATCTGTAATGAAAACAAATATATCAACAAATATTTTTTATTAATCGTTAGTAATTACCTTTCCATCTTCATTTGCAAGAGCCAAGATATGGCTGTAGTTCTTACAATTAGCAAATTTCGCAGCAAATATCGGTGGCTCAGGGTTGTAGTCAGTACTGTAATTACTGGGTGTAATGCCCCGCCAACTGTCTTCCTTGGCCACGCATAGACGATGAAACGCAAAGTCATAAGTTAAATCATTTGCTGTAAGCATTTAGATAATATTCTTGCATTAGAAAATTGTCCGCTAAAATCTTTTTGGCGCAATTAAAATTCTTATAATTCACAATTCAAAAACTGGGAAGATAAATTAGAGCAATATAAGTTAAACACTTACAGATGCCTTGCTGTTTTTCAAAAAACGACAAAACCCTATTCATTTTAATTGAAAAATATTAAAACCATTAAGTCTTTTATTCTTTATTTTGAGACGAGTATGCTGCTGCAATATTTCCAAATATGCGGGTAAAATAGTAATTTGCGCGGAATTGTCAAAAACGCTTGTCAGTAGCACTGTTTGTTCGTAGAAAAATATTAACCAAAAAATCTTATTGACAGAATCAGCTGAACCAAACATATAACATATACACTATTTTTGCTCATCGGAAAAGACCGAAATCGTATTTTTAACCGAAAAAAAAAATTTACAAAAGCGGAAGCAGGTTTTTACTGTTGCATCAGAAAATTATTTTATTTACTATTCCTTTGGCTAAAATCGCTTTCTCTATTAAGACGTATGTGTTTTTATGAAGCGGTTATTTAACCGCTTATGGAAGGATTAGGTTACATGAAATGTCGGTATGTTTAGTGTTAAGAAATGCATTAATAGACGAAACAGGACTTCATACATTTGTCAACTCCACAACTTTGTAATATATTTAAATAGAAACTGGCAAACCCAATGGAAAACTTATTGTTGAAAGATCACATTCATATGTACTCTTGGTAAAAAGTGTCAGCACTGCTACTTAATTCGTTTTGGTTTTGAGACTAAGGTAAGCTTGGTTGTCATTCTCTTTCCGTCGCTGGTCGTATTGAGTCGTGCTTCTTCGTACTTTGCTTATTCATAATAGTCGAAGAAAGTAAAAGGTTGTCAATTCCAATTCACTTGTCCGATTTTGGGTGTGGTATTGTGCTATAGATAGATTGCAAGTTATATTTAAAGTGATATAAATTGGACTAAACGTTATTCTAAAAAAAAATGGTGCATTTCCTTTGTTTATTAGTCCTCCTGCCCATTCTTTCACTTTTATGTGCATTCAGTGATGCGCAAAGAACTCCAACCATTTCTTACATCACACAGGAACAAATTAAGGATATTGGCGGCACTGTAGAATTTGATTGTTCAGTGCAATATGCAAAGGAATACTCAGTCGTTTGGATTAAAATGGATAGTGAGCCTGTTTTTCTGTCTACAGGCAGTACCTTAGTCATAAAAGATTCTCGGTTTGCCTTGCGACACGATCCAAACTCGTCGACTTACAAGTTACAAATTAAAGATATTCAAGAAACTGATGCAGGAAATTATCAGTGCCAGGTAGTTATCTCAGTTGTACATCGTGTTACTGCCGGTGTTAAACTGTCTGTGAGAAGGCCACCTGTTATTTCGGACAATTCAACACAGTCCATTGTAGCATCTGAAGGAAGTGAAGTTCAAATGGAATGTTATGCTGGTGGCTACCCAACACCAACTATTACCTGGCGTCGGGAGAACAACGCCATCTTACCAACAGGTAAATAAACTATTGCTTTAAATAATAAATATCATAAATTCCAGTAATATCTGTTTTAAAGTTAAAATAACTAATACTTTAATGTTTTAAATTTGTTTTTTTATTTAATTAAATAATAAAATTCGTATTTGGCTATGATTGAAAAAAAAAATGTTAGTGTATTGTTTAGTTGTCAGTCGTGAGCTACTGTACAAGTTCAGAATACCCGCTTGTTTCGCTATGTGACCACAATCCCAATTATCATATCGAATGAATCATTCATTACAGCTTAAGCTTTATTCTAATTAGTTAGCGTTATATTTATTTTATTTATAACAAGCATTTGCTAAAAGTACTTATGTCGATATTCTTTTACTGTTCGAGTTTATCCTGTACATTCTTCGGAAAAATCAATATTATTTTTTTTTTTAAATACTTGAGACGCTTGGATTTGGTACCAAACGCATATTCCCTAAGCATATAAAAAAAAGTGATGAAGAAAATATTTTTGCCATTGTATACTATGAAAATCAAGTGTAAATACAGAATTTTTTTTAAATATGAGACCAGTTGTGTACTTATGTTGAGCTTAAACTCAGATGCAAAGAGAACCCTATATTTCTTACAATAATCCCTAATTTTACACACTGTATGGGTTTTTTTATTTTATATTTGATAAAAAATCGTATGGTATATACTGCAGCAGCTATGCAGGTGTACAAGAAAAATATCGCTTGGTACGTACATATATAGGTAGGTATGCAAAACCTTTTTTATGGCAAATAATGGCAGGTAGAGATTACCTGTGATCTCAAAAAGTACAATTAGCAACAGGACAGGTAATTTTTCTAATGTTCAATATAAGTGTATATGTATGTATACATAAGTATTTTCAATGTGCATAAAAATATTTACTTGTGAATCAACATCATATACAAGAAACTCCTTTTCGAATTAGTGTATATTTTTATAACTTGTGTAGTTAAAATATTTTTTTTAGTCTCTGAAAAAAAGTCTACACAAATTGCAAGAAATTTAATTTATCTGCATATATCTCAATAACCTGTGTGCAAGACGACTATGACTAAGAAGAATGCGTTTAGTATGTATGAAGGACAATGATTTTAATACGAGTTTTATTTAATCAGTGATAACTTCTGCAACAATACGATCTAACCTATTAAACACGTTGACCGGATCTTTATACAGTGGAATCCGTTTAGAACGACTTCCCTAAAAATGCCCAACCGCTTATTATTGCGACGCAGATACAACACCATGCTAGGTTTGCATACAAATTGCTAGGACGCAATTTTAGTTCGTTTTGTGCGCCGTCCGTTTAGTACGACCTAATGTCGCTGGTCTTTTGACCAATACTGTATAACTTACGTGAAACTATTAAACATTTTCTTTTAATTAAGATCGTCGCGCAATGTTTTTTATGTATTGTTCAACTAGCTTCCAGTTTATGAATTTTAATAATTATTTCATTTTTATTTCTTTGTACAGATAGCGCCACATACGTGGGAAACGTCTTAAAAATTAACTCCGTGCAAAAAGAAGATAGAGGAACGTATTACTGTGTGGCAGACAATGGTGTAAGTAAAGGTGATCGCCGTAACATCAATTTGGAGGTTGAGTTTTCTCCTGTTATAACTGTACCACGCCCCCGACTTGGCCAAGCTCTTCAGTATGACATGGATTTGGAATGCCATATCGAGGCATATCCGCCCCCAGCTATTGTTTGGTTAAAGGACGATATTCAGCTATCAAACAATCAACACTATAGCATTTCTCATTTCGCCACTGCAGACGAATTTACCGATTCTACATTACGAGTAATTACAATTGAAAAAAGACAATACGGCGATTATATTTGCAAGGCGGTTAATAAACTTGGCCAGGCTGAGGCTAAGGTTAACCTGTTTGAAACAGTAATTCCTGTGTGCCCGCCCGCATGTGGTCAAGCATATTACGGTGGAGCTGAACATATAACTGGAACGACATATGCTATTATAGGCATCTTCTTAGCAGCTGTTTTTGCTAGATAGATGAAGAATAGCAATGATTTAGATGTAATTTTTCGTTTTGATATAAATTTATTGGAGCTCGAAGATACTTGGCAACTTTTTCATACGTTTTCAAATTACTCAATATTAATAACATTTTTATATTAGACCTCTAAATAACCAGTTCCCTGTCTTACTTTCATTTATCCGGAGAGAAACTTTATCTGTGCTATACCAAAGTAAAATGTATAACACACAAAATAAGTGTGAAATCAAAAAATCAAAAAAAAAAAAAAAATAAGCTTGCAATCATAAACAGCTGTCAGGTTTAGAGATATACTTAGCTGACAGTTACTTTTCGACTTAAGCAAGGACACTTGTAGTTTTTTTTCATTTCTTGTTCGTTCTGTTAAATATAAATACTTTGGAAGCAGATGATAAAGAAACTACTACTACTACACTTAGTAACAACGGTATTTAAAGCGAGAAACTTGAGCTAACTTTTTGTACTTTCTACATAAACTATATAAATTTACAATGTCTTGCACAATTTAATCTCTCCCAGTTAGACACTAAATGAAAATAGATGTCAGTAGCTATTTTCGAGCTCTAGAATTTATAAACTCAATATATAAATTCTATTAAGCCCCGTCCATATTTTTACTTCTTGTCTTAATGGCATACATATTTTTTTTTTTGTTTCACAACAATATTTTGCTAATAATAAGTATACATAATTTAATTCTTTCGTTTCGTTAATACCCGTCCACGATATTTACCAAATTAAATTAAGGTGCATAGCATGCTTTTAAATTGTTTTATGTTTTTATTTCTCAAGTGAACACTTTAATCTCTTTAAAAACCAAAATCTTGCGTAAGAAATGAATACAAGGTTGTTCATTAACGTTATGATTTTTATTAGAAAATTAGAAATTATTGCGAAAAATGTTATAATTTTTGCAATGATGACCCGGCAGACACTTATCATGTTTTTCATATATACCTTTAAATAAAAAAGTTCAATTTACTATCGTCTGGGAATATAATTAAAAATGAAGTACATATCAACTTGAAGGCATTTAAACGTTTCAAACAAATTGCAAATAATATATGCATGCACTTATCATTTGAATTTATTGCAAAATAATTGATACATACGTACATATGTATTCTTTCCCCGTCCGCATTTTATTGATACCTTAATTAGCCAAATAAAAGAAATGTAGCTGCGTAGGGTTGTTATATTGTTTTTTAACATAAATGTTTTTATTTTTTTTTTCTTGCTAATCCTTAAGAGAAATTTGTTTAATTAGGCTGGAAACCTCAATCTCATTTTTTTTATATAATTTAAACATAAACCACAGAAATCTCAAATGTTTACGTAAAATAAATTTTTATTACACTCGAATTATTTTTTTGTTTTTAACTGATATTGGAATTCTTGGGTAGTAAAAATAAAACGATGTGAATTGTAAAAAATAAAACATAGTTTTAGTAGTACTTATATTTAAGATATATACTATATAAGAATATAAATCATTTCATTGTTTTTGGAAAAAAAATTAACCTTTTTTAAAGTATCACATCAGTAATACGCAAAACCCAAGCAATACCTCCTTTTAATATTTATTACATAAGATAGTGAATATACACATACAAATTTACATATGGGATAAAAATATACTTGGCCTTAGTATTAAAGACTTTTATATATACACAATAAGCAAATATAGAATATGTATACAATTTTTACAATGCTGAATAAATATAATAAACGATTGCAAGGAAAATTTGTTTTGACATTTTTAATTTCGTCGAGTTTGCTATTTTTAAAAGAATTTCTTGATATAAGAATTTTAAAAATTTTCATTTTATACTCAACGTATTCAACACTTTTTTGAAATAAACTATTTCTATTCAGGTATTGATTACAAGATAATTGCGGGTTGGATGAACAATTCCCAAACTAACTTTTAATCATTAGTTATCTGCATAGAACTTCAATAGCAATAAAACACAAAAAGTGCAAGCATCCGCCCCTTTCTAGGGGTGTAGAAACCACTAAAATCAAATGAATAGACTTAAACGAAAGTATACGAATTGTTTCTCTGATATTATGATAGATGTGATAGAAATTAACGAATAAAACCACAACTATTTTTTTTTTTGTCTATTATATAAGAATATTTTTATTTTTACGATTTAACAACTTTATTCCAACAATTGTCTTTTTGACTTAGGTGTTGAAATCGTCTTTAACTGAACTCTTCGTGGGATTTTACGCTCTGGTGTTCCGTCTACTTTTTTTTCGATTTCTTGTTTTTCAATTGTTGTGTCTTTTATTTGACTATCTTCTATAGTCTCTTCATAAATTAAATGAATATCTTCCGTAGATCCATTAGTAATGTCAAGGCTGTTGTTATGAAGAACTGCAACTGAACTTTTCAATCCCTCCGTAATGTGTGTATCATACTCTTTGTCAACGGAATTAAGCTTTAAAGGCCACGCATCCATTGCTTCTTCAACGATTGTAGTTTTTTCCACCGCGGATGGAATTAATATTCTTGGTTGGCGTCGAATTGCTATGGGTGAGGCATATTTTGTATTTGCTTTAGGTCTGGGTGAAGTATTTTGCGATTTATTAGGTATTGGTTTTTTCTCAATTGAATGTTCTAGTTTTAAAGACAGTAAATTATGAGTATTAGTTGGCGTTCTGGGATGCCTCCGTACAGCAATAGGTGTCGCAGGACTTTCCTTCTCTGGAGACTCAAATTTTTCCATGGAACTTATAACGTCTTTTTCTACCATTTCGTTTCGAATTTTTTCTGCTAAGTTCAACGGGTTATTACCAGTATTCTCATTTTTTTTATTATTTTCATTACTTTTAAGGATGTTTATATCATTACTATTTTCGTTATTAGTTTTGTTCGTTATTTCTGGTATTTCTTGAGCATCCGTGTTTACATACTTTTCACCCAACTCACCATCTTCGAAGGTTATCAAAGAACAAAAACCATCTGTACTAGACACAATCAAAATTCTGCCATCATTCGACCAAGTAATATCCGTGAGACGAGTGTAATGTATATTGGAGATAATTCCAAAAGGTATCTTTTGTTGAGTGTCATATAAGTACACTGAACTTTTGGAGGCAATAGCGAATACCATTCGGTAGGGAAGCGGAACCGCTAAACCACTATCCGTTCTATTTCGCAATTTAAATAAAACTGGACAGCATTTTATTGCAACTGTATACTGATCAGGAGAAGGCAATATGATGCATGGTTGTTTTAAAGAATATCTGGTAAAAACATATGTTGTATGAGTGAGTTGTGTCACGCCATCATAGTCAATTACACCAGCTGGAGTAAATAAAAGATTACCATCGGGTGAGAAGCACAATCTTCGAAAGAAAGTTTGAAGAGTGTCGTCATGGTACAAATGAATCTTCTTCCCATGTAATTCATTTTCTTTCGGGACCTGTAGAACAGCTTTACTAACTCTTTGAATAACTTTCTTCGTTTGGATATCAAATATTCTCAAAAATCTGCAAAAAAATATGCATATATGTAGTTAAATCATAGAATTTATAGTTAATTTGTACAGAAATCTAACATTAATTCTTACCGATCAGTACTTAGTGTGGCAATATATTGGTTTTTGGGATCCCACGCGACTCCTTGTACGAATCCCTTGTGATCAGTTAAAATTGAAGTTGATTTTCCTTTTTGTACGTCCCACACTATAGCTGTATTATCAACCGATCCACTTACTAAGAATTGCGAGTTAGGAGCCCAGCTAAGATCATAAATGTCTTCCATATGACCACGGAGGACTTTTAAAGTAATCCAAATCTCTTTATCGTGTTCATTAGTATTGTCTAATATGTTGACGGTTTCGCTTTCTTCTTTTTGTTTCCAAATAAACACAACACTTTCATCGTCACCTGATGCAAGTAATTCACCATTTGGAGACCACTTTACAACATTAACTGCTCTCTGATGTCGAGTCAAATCAGCGGCCACGTCCAAATTTACTTCAGAAGTTTCCGTGAACGAAAGACTCCAAATTAGTACATGAGAATCCGTACCTCCAGATGCAAGCCGATATAAATTAGAAAATTCTGTTTTTGGTTGAATATCAACACTTAACACTGGGTCACGATTATGCCATGATATTTCAGGAATTTTACACTTCATTTTACACAAGATGCGAAACCTTATACGTAGAAATCTTAAATCGAACTTCGGAATGTTAACAATAAATAATTTCCCGCCAAGAAGCAATCGATCTCTACTGTGCGCATGTCAACTAATGTAAGTGTCAATAAAATATGTAGTTCTGTTAGCGCGTTCAGATAGGAAAATATGTCATATACAAGTAAATTATGGCTAAAAAAGCTTACATATACAAATTTCGTATTCTTAAAGCAGAATAAGTTTCTATCGGCACAGAAAATGCCGCAAAAGTTTAAAAGAAAGACATAATATGCTAGCTAGAATATACCAAAAAAGCAAAAATAGTTATGATCAATATTCAGCCAAAATATACCTTTCTCGTTGTCTTAATTCTAAAGTATGTGTTAATTTGTCCGCTTTTTTTGCTTAAAATCTCTACAATTTTAGAAAACAAAATCACATGTACTCATTAATATTGTTATTATCAATATTAGGGCAAATTGTACCTTTCTCGTCAACTCAATTCTAAACTATGTGTTAGTTTGGCCACTTTTTTTGCTTAAAGTTTTTCGAGTTTCAGAAAGCAAAATCACATTTACTCATTAATATTGGCGCTTATGCTATGTTTTCTGCTTTATTAATCCATTCTAATTTTTATTATTATTAACATTTGTTGCTATAAATAATGTTTATGCTATGTTTTCTGCTTTATTAATCCATTCTAACTTTTATTATTATTAATATTTGTTGCTATAAATAATTTAAAAAAAATACAATATCAGTAAATTAGAAGAAAAAATAAATAAAAAGATTGTATGGCAAAAGAATGATCTTGATAAGTTCAATTGTACACCATGACGACATTTAACATAACATATTGGATGTAACGGAGCTTAAATTCATTGCGTAGGACAGAAACGACCTTGCGCAGTCAGTCATACATTTTATTTTTTTATCAAGTGGTTTCGTTCTATCATTTTGTTATAAAGTTTAGGCGTTTCTTTCGGTTGAAGTACATTTTACAGAAGAATAATTTTTTCTTCATCGGTTTAAGTCTAACAAAATAAAATATAGCATTTATTTTTTGTCGAATAAGCGATAACGATTCTGTACAGAAAAACGTTCTGATCAATATTTTTACCAAAAATAGAATAAAATCAGAATTTCTTAGAAATAGCTTTCCATTAAAAAAAGTATAAACAGCGCAAATAGAAACAATGGCTTGGGGTTTTGTTACTTGCGGACCGAACGAGGCACTAGTTGTTTCAGGTAATTGTCAAAATTAGTTTGCTACAATTATTTCCATTTAAAACATAAGATTCACTAAGTTATTAACATAAGACATTGCTTCTGAAGAGTATGATGTCATTGCGTTATATTGATTTTCTCAATTGTGCCTACCAGTGTTTCAGATTTGGTACACTTGTCCAAAATTGACACAGTGTTACCCATTGAAAGATTGATTCTTCTAAGTATGATAAGTAAAGTTTTGTTTAAGTGAGAACATAAGAATATGCACATGTTCCCTGCTTCTTATTTTTTCTAATGTTTCACTAGCAGGCAAATCTGACTATACGTAAATTCCACAAATAGTGGAGTAGTTTTTAAAACATATTAAACCAAGGACAGTATTTTTTTTTATATAAATATAAAATTTCATTTCACATTGGGACTCTAGTTCCCAATGGGAATGACAGTTGCGGTCAAAATAATAGCAGTGGTGCTTTCTGAAAGATACCTTTTTGCAACTTGAGTAATATAATATCATGCTAATGATTCAAGTAATTTGAAAAATCGTTAACTCCTTTCAGTTATTATTCTAAAGTAAAAGAACATTCCCAATGACTCCAAGAAAAAAAATATATTCTCACACTATTATTGCTTTGACCGCAGCTGTATATTATATACCAGAGAACAATTACAAGCTTCCCAACTTTCAAATTTATAATATTGTTAAGATATTATCATATTAAAACAGCCATTATTATTTAATTTTTTTTACTTCATGACAAATCTTTATTATTATTTATTTTTATGGCTGTTCAGGATGCTGCTACATGAAACCATTACTTGTACCTGGAGGACGTGCGTTTGTTTGGCCATCTATTCAACGAGTGCAAAGGTAAAGATGAACGACAGTTAAATAAAAAGCTTTACTAATATTGCTTGCAGGATTTCACTGAATACGATGACACTTCAAGTAGAAAGTCCATGTGTCTATACCAGTCAAGGCGTGCCAATTTCAGTTACAGGAATCGCACAAGTTAAAATTCAAGGCCAGAATGAAGATATGCTACTTACTGCATGTGAACAGTTTCTTGGAAAAACTGAAGCGGAAATTCAACATATAGCCTTAGTAACTTTGGAAGGACATCAGCGTGCAATTATGGGTTCCATGACTGTTGAAGAAATTTATAAGGATCGCAAGAAGTTTAGCAAACAAGTGTTTGAAGTAGCATCTTCTGATTTGATAAACATGGGCATCACCGTTGTCTCTTATACTTTAAAAGATATTCGTGACGAAGAGGTGAGTTCTGTTGATTATCTGAGTTGCAAATACTTAGTCTAAAATATAATACGGCTAACACTATTTGGTATAGATGGTTTTTTTTTGTTGATCCTTATTCTTTCTTTCTTATTTTGACCTTGTTACTTTCATATATACATATAATATAGTCAGCAAATATCAATCTATCAGCATTGGTACCATTTAGTAAAGCTATTAATTTTTGTATCTACATTTCCATTATCGTTCAGAATCTTTTAATTTAATTATTTATACTTTTTTTTACATTTAATGAGCAATGACTAAAAATGAATATTTAGTTAAGTAGAGAAAATGTTTGCATTGAAGTTTACCTTCTCTCTTTTTTCTCCATTTATGTTTTTTGCTACGTTAATATATAATATCGAAAAGGGTGACTCAAAGGTACGTTTTTACTTTTATTTATATTTAAACTTATGTAAAGATTAGTTGCTGTGCATTTACTTATGTTATTATAATTCGTTTTAGTTTTTAAATAAAAGTATTAATTTTTAATTATTAACAAAAAATCTGTTTGTTGATAAATATCACAGTGCTTAAGTTTATGGTTCTAAAAACAGCACTACGAAACGATATTTTGCTTTCAATAAAAAGTTAAGCTCTGGAAATAAAATGAACTATTTATTACTTATCTCTTCAATAAGCACGTTAGTCATATACCTTAACTATAAACATTTATTTTAATGTTCCTGTTTCTTTCACTGTTCCACTAAGAATTTAAGCTAGTCAGTTTTCAGAACTGTCATAATTATTTGTTATGCTTTTGGTATGACTTACAATACTTTTTAGAGGTATCTATAAATATACATATTAGTCTGGATTTAGATATGAATAAATGTTAGCTTAACAAGAGGTACTTCTTTTAAAATAAATTATTTGTGTCGTGTAGTCTATGTTAGTGGTAGTTAATGAGTTAAAGTTCAAATTTCTTTTATGATAAACTCTATTCAACACTAAAATTGGTTAAAACGTAAGTAAGTTGAATGTTTTTTAATGCTTTTAATAAGGTCAGCTCCTGCATGGTAATTGAACTAGTGATATATAACTTATTTTTTTTTTAAATTTCCAATCAGCAAGCTTTTGTATTTTACTATACTATATTCCATGAAATGTTATAGGGATATCTCAAATCTTTGGGTATGGCAAGAACTGCGGAGGTAAAGAGGGATGCTCGCATTGGGGAAGCAGAAGCTAGGTGTGATGCTCAAATAAAAGAAGCGATTGCCGAAGAACAACGAATGGCATCTCGCTTCTTAAATGATACTGAAATTGCAAAAGCACAACGCGATTTTGAGTTAAAAAAAGCAGCTTACGATGTAGAAGTTCAAACGAAAAAAGCCGAAGCGGAAATGGCCTATGAACTGCAAGCAGCAAAGACAAAACAACGCATCAAGGAGGAACAAATGCAAGTAAAAGTTATAGAACGTACTCAGGAAATTGCCGTTCAAGATCAGGAAATGCAACGCCGTGAAAAAGAACTTGAAGCAACTGTTCGACGCCCAGCAGAAGCAGAGAAATATCGCTTGGAAAAGATAGCTGAAGCTAATAAATTCCGAGTTGTATTAGAAGCTGAAGCTGAAGCCGAATCGGTAAATACACCAACATAAATATAAAATATATGCATAGAACCTAACAGTTGATAAAATCGAATTCTTAAGCTCATTAAATTTGATCATAGCTAATGTTTAATTAAATATGTCTCTTAGATCAAAATACGAGGAGAAGCCGAAGCATTTGCAATTGCTGCAAAAGCCAAAGCCGAAACTGAACAAATGGCACAAAAAGCAGAAGCCTGGAGGGAGTATCGCGAGGCAGCAATGGTTGAAATGCTACTAGATACATTACCAAAGGCAAGCTCTGCCGCTTTTTTCAGGTGATGAACGCTTTAAACACTTTATTTGTTTTAGGTTGCTGCGGAAGTAGCTGCACCTTTATCTCAAACCAAGAAAATAACAATGGTTTCCAGTGGAAGTGGTGAAATCGGAGCAGCTAAACTTACTGGAGAAGTGTTGCAAATTGTTAACAAAGTGCCGGAATTGGTCAAAAATATTACTGGTGTTGATATCGCTAGGGTAGGTCCTAATTCCAAATATATTTAAATATAAGAAAATAATGAACACTATTTTGTAACGTGGTATGCAACTTAATATCACCTTTAATAAACACCGAATCAAAAATAATGATGATACGAAAATGAAATTTTCTTTATTTCGAAATCCGCTAAATACAAAACTACAAAATTCTAAAATCTGTGCCATTAACCGATTTACAAGTACGACGTAAAAGTTTAAGTTTAGAAACAAAAAAAATATATATTTTTTTAACTCCTATTATTTATGGTTGAGTAAATATGAGTTTTAATTATTTAAACCATGTGTTTTTGGTTTTGGTCAATCAATTTTTTTAATATTAATTTTCTTTTGTTTATTTCAGTCCGTGCATGCTGGTTAAGTGAATGATAACAGAATAATTAAAACAATCTAAAAAAAAAATATTAAAACGATTTCCTTTAAGATTGAGATTAGCAATAATGTTAATGGAAATCAATAACGCAAATGCAACACAAAAAAAAATTATATATCTGTGTCAAAAAAAAAAAAAAATTAATAATATTTATAAAAAAAAATATGCACACTCTGGGTTCTACTTATATACATATTTAGAAGACAGCATTTATATATACATATGCTTCATTATTTGTTTATATTACTACTTCTTATTTAAATAAAAAGCGACAAAAAGTATGGTTCACACTCATTAAGACGTTCTTATTTCACCATGTCTAGAAAAATAATGAATATAAATGGTTTATCTTCCCTGTGTTAGTTTGTCAAAAGATATCATTTTATAAATGTGCGTTTTTTGCAAAAATGATTTGTTTATATAAAATTATCAAAGGTTTTATTTATGGAATAATTTATAGTACATTTCACAATCTGATTTTAGTGAAATACTAAAGTGCAATACTCTTTTACATATGCGAAACGTGTAAACGCATAAAATAACATTTTGTTTTTCATTTAACATACATGGCAAAAAGTTCTAAATTGTAATATAGATTTGGAATACGTTTTGTACACACTTGAAATAATAAAAATTTACTAATCACCCAAATTTACATTGCAGAATATGTGCTAGAAAAGTTTTATAAGTGTACGACAAAATTTTAGGTTTTTCAGAAATATATACTTATAAATAAAATATAGCATATAACATTGTCTTGATATTTATTGAAATATGATTTCGCCTATAAAAACCAGTATAGTGGAATTTTTGTGTTGGTGTGCTCAAGCATTTGTTGTTGTTGCTTATCAGTGCATGCAGGAATCAAATGGCAAACGACAACGGCAACGAGTTAGGTTAGGCATCGGAATGTCTCATCGCTCACAGGGAAAGACCTCGAGCTGGTTGAAGAAGCTACCAGTTATCTGCTAGATATTATAGGTATCTCTTCAACGAAGCAAAGAGGATCTAGAACTGTGGACCTTCCGGACGGGTGGAAACTCTTCCTCTTGGGAGTTGCACCTCAAATGTCTGCGCAGGCGAGAGTGGGAATATTCACGAGTCCTAAGCTGGCAGACAGGGTAATGGACAGAGTAATGGCGAAGTTGATAGTGCCTTGGATAGGGTGGCGGAGATGGATTCCTATATCCTGATGGGTGACTTTAATGCTGATGTGGGAGTTGATGTAGCGACTTGGGGAAGTGTCATTGGGAGGAAATGCGAGCGGAGAGAAGTTGTTGGACTTTTGCTGTGCAAATGGCATGTCCATTATGAACACCTTTCCACAAAAAGACATCCATAAAAGTTGATAGCTTTCTTTGTGGCGCCATCGTGTATGAAACGGATGGTTTGTCATGTTCGTGTGTTGAGAGGGGCTGAGCTGTCAACTGATCATCACCTGGTGCTGTGTACGCTGTATCTCACTGAT
Source organism: Syritta pipiens (assembly GCA_905187475.1). Taxonomy (NCBI): domain Eukaryota; kingdom Metazoa; phylum Arthropoda; class Insecta; order Diptera; family Syrphidae; genus Syritta; species Syritta pipiens. Next base: position 58,824,006 of record LR994573.1, read on the forward strand.
ACAGTACCTCTTCTAACACGCCGAAAGCCAAGAGTGGTTACACGCATACGGTGGGGGAGACTACAGGAGAGTGCGGTGCGAATTTGCCGTTATTGCCACTGCAAGTGATGCTTGCGGAGTGAAGCGGAAGTGGTGTGGCGGCGGGTGGTGAGAAAAGGACAGCGTGGTTGAACCAAGGACAGCGAATTATACATTATATAATTCGAAGGCCAGTACCGCACAAAATGCACTAATCCACTGCTGTACTAAAGGTAAGAAAGACATATTCTTTAAAGCTAAATGATATATATGAAAATCAAACTAAAGGTAAAAGCTTTTAATCGATCTCAAAAATTAATTAATTGCTCATAACGCCGTTAAGTGAATAAATGTTTTACTATTCAAAGCAATTTTTTTTTTAAGTTTGAGGACCTTTGGTTTAGGCTATTGTACTTATGGTACACATGCACCATAGATAATCTATTACAATTATAATTTCGCCTTGCGTTGACATATGCGTAATATATCAATCTTGCTATGCATTACGCGACGTCTGTCATTAAAGTTTTTTTCTAGTTTCTAAAAGCAAAACAAGTCAACGCATAATGTTGTCATTTTTTAGCAAAAAAAAACAAAGTCCCGAAACTCCACCCGAAAATATTATAAAAGGACAATCCGATGGAAACAGTGATGATTTTATTATGGTAGATAATCAGCAATCAGCAAGTCAAGTACCTTATAACCCATCGCTACCAATGATGCCACTATATCCTTTTTCATCCGATGGGTACGGGCCACCACTTGCTAACAATATTAAACAACCCAGTGCAGGCCCAAATCCTGTATCATATCTCTTGGGAATACCTTTTAACCTTTCTCCGCAACTGTGTGCTAAAACCAACTTCGAAGTTACACAGATGGAAGTGGATGGAATCCTCGCGTTGATGACAAAGCAAATGCAGTTCGAAAATGATTATGATTTCAAATTAGAGCGGGGTATACTTAGTGATTGTTATTAAAACTTCTATTGAACTCAAAAAGTAAAAAAACAACTTGTTATATTTAGTAAATACATTTTTTCCAGTAATCTACAGTGTGCACAAGAAAGAAGAACATAGACAAATCTATTGTTCGCGATTCGAATTGTTTTGTAGTATATTACTTTCTACATTTGTATTATGGTTTTGTTGTAATCGCAAGTTAAAAAAAAAAAAAAAAACTATTGTGAATAAATCTGTAATAAAACATTGCAAAAGGCAAACGATTATTGTTTTCCTACTTTCATTGTCTTTACTCCGCCATTTATCGGATTTGATTTTTAAAAAATAACTGCATGGTATTTTCATAATAAATGCTCCCTAATTTTTCCAAAGGTTCTTCTTTAGTATTGGCAATAATCTCCAAAACTTGCCTGCAGAAAAAATAGAAATATCGATTAAAAAAATAATATAAACCAAATATAAGTTTATATTCCATGTAGGCTGTCATTTAAGCAAATACATAAGTAAACCATTCAATAACTTACGCAATTTGACAGGGCTCATTTCGAGAATCAATTAGAGTTGTTTTACTCCATTTTTCTTTCTTCTTTACAGTAGGAAACTTCGTCTCGATTGTTTTATAGCCCGCGTGGCTCGGACGAATTCCGCACCAAGGACTATCAGTTTCAATCATTATTTTATTATTTGGAATTTCTTTTATAATTCTTAGATTATCTTGAGTTTTAAGCGAGCAGCCGTTTAAGCCAATGTGAAGACCAAAATCAATCAGACTACGTGCGTCTTCCAATGATCCATCAAAACTATGGACAACTCCACCATTCGGTAAGATTTTAGACTTATTCTTCTCAATTATTTCCATAAAATCTTTATGTGAGTTTCGACAATGTAGAAATAGTGGAAGATTATACGTTAGAGCTAAGTTTAGTTGAAGTTCAAAGTACTTCTTTTGAGTATTTTTTTCACAGAACTGTAGACGATCATAGTCTAGGCCACATTCTCCAATAGCAACCACCTTCGCTCGATTTTCTTCTATTTTTCGACAAAGATTCGTATAATATTCATCAGGATTAGGTACAAATTCATTACAACGCGTTGGATGGCAACCAATTGTAGTAAATAATCGGTCTATAAGAAGCGACACGTAAAGTTGATTTAAACAGGAGCACCCCACTTACTATCCGCATTTGCCAGTTGAAGAGCTTCATCAGCTTCATTTAATGTCCCTACGGTTATCACGATTTTTTGTAGTCCTTGATCCCATGCTCGTTTCAGTACGTTTTCTAAGTCTGGTTCATGTTTTCGAGTCCCATTATATATTCCTTGAAACATAGGATCCGTCAAATTAGCTCCGATATCTGTTTATTTTGTTTTAAAATCATTTATTATTTGCAACGTTAATCATAATTTAAATTAGGCTTACCAATAAATTTTCGCTCCATATTTAGCAAGTGTTTTATATTCCTCATGAAACTAAACTAGTGTAACTCAGATTTCTGACGTATTGCATTAATGTCAACCAGAAATGAATGAGAAATTGACGCACTACCGTTTGAAAATGACGTCATAGCTCAAACGAGAACAGACTAAAAGTAGAAACACAATGCTGCGTGCGTTCGTTGGACCAACTTTGAGGTGCATTGTCTCGGCTTTACGATTAAACGCACGACCTCGCAAATTGCAACACACAATGTTACTTCGTGCGTTGCGTTGATTGTTGTGAATTGTTGTAAGTGGGGCAACAAAAACAACAAAAAAGGAATATGAATGCACACGATTTGGAAGAATTGTAAGAGGTTTTTCATATTAATTTATTTTTTCTTTTCGGATATGCTGGCTACAAAGCAGTAAAGCAAAGACTATGTATTCCGAAAGGTGGGAGTGGGCTCTAAAACTAGATCTAGCAAGGGACATAGAAAGCCTCTATACATGGAATACATGATTATTACAGCAGTAAATTTAAATTGTCTACAAAGGAACTCATATTCTTCTTTAAAAAAAAGCACCACCGAACAAATATTCAATCAAATCGCAAATACGTTTTGCTAAAATCAAAGAGGTGACGAATATTTGAATTCAAATCAGCTGTGAAATGTCAAGCGCGCGCAAACCTAGCGTCTAGCTCTACTTTAGCGTTGAGATCTGCGTTACGACATTGACGATACAGCGTACAGTAATCTACAGTGTACACAAGAAGGAGGAACAACGTACTGCTGACGTACAAAGTCGTATTGCTTGTTACCACTTAAGATTAAGTTGTTTATACTCTATCAGTCAGCGCACGCTGCATTGTGTTTCTACGTTAAAGTCCAAATCGCACCGGCGCCTTTACGAAAAAGAATGTCAACGCGCGCCTCCCTTAACTTTCCGATTTTATAAAATAATTATATAATAATTATTATAATAATTAATATAATACACAAGTTACCATTTCACTGCTTAACTAAACTTAACTCGACTCAACTGAAGTCGAAGTCAACTGAAGTGGTAGTCAACTGAAGTGAACTTAACTGCGGACACTTAAGCAGCCCATACACGATTCAATTCAATCATCAACTCAGTCAGATCACAGTGAAATCAACCCGTGTGTGGCTTCGTCAATTGATCGATTTGACGGTTGGCGAAAAATCAAAAGATTTTGATTTTTGCGAAGTTGACTGGCAAGTCTTTCAACTCAATTGAATCGTGTGTGGGCAAGTTCATCGGCAAGCTGTCAAATTTAAGAAATTTCGGTAGACATTCATTGTGAAATCGTGTGTAAACGAGTTTTGTTCTGTGTTAAAGTGAAAAATTATATATAAATTGGAAGGTTTTCAATTCAATTGATGTAGTGTGTGGCCGACTATCAATTCAGTTGACAACTCAGTTTACAATCGAATTGAATCGTGTATGGGCTGCTTTACTCGATCTTATTTATATTGTACTATTTACCAGATGAGAGCAAATTTGACAGGCCGGCAGATGATCGCCGCATGGTATCGGAACAGAGCCTTGTCGGTGCTGTCAAACTTGCTGACGTTCACACTAATATTTTGCAATCTATTACAACATCAAATGCAATTCTTATTTACTCAAATAATCGCCTTTATGCATTTGAATTTCGTTTGTTAATAGAAAAGTTTACACACATTTATCAACCGCCTGAGCGAGTAGAAAGTTGACCCAGTCCGTCGCGCTTACGATATTACGATCTGCGAAGTTACAACGCCCGACCGCGCTATTTCGATTCGTACAATGCTTTTACTTGTATTCTACTTCAAATGTCAAACTCAGACCGATCGAACGTGTCGTTGCGATGTGGGCTTAAAACATGTACAAAATGCAAACGGGATGATTTGTATATAGTATAGTTCTAGTAAGTTGCTTTAAAAGATAACACCCCTGCTCAGATTCCGTTCTGAACACGCGCCTTTGCTTCTAGAAAACACTTTGACACATAAAAAGTTAGCTTATGTCAGTTCTTATTAGAAGAGGATAATTCATTTCTTTATTTGCCAGACGTTTTTGGAAACATTTTCTGTGCCTAGTATACATTTTATTAACTGCTTTAAAATCAAGTTTGTTATCAAAAATGTCAGTTCGTCATGATTGGTATCAATCTGATTCAAGAGTCGTAATAACAGTATTGTTAAAAAATGCTGTTGATAGAAATTATTGTGTAAAAATTGAGAACGAAAAAGTCATAATGACTGCCGATAACTATAGCCTCGAACTGAATTTATATCGGCCTATTGTTCCCGAGAAATCATCACACAAGAGCTCTCCTTCCAAAGTAGAAATTTGGTTGGCGAAGGAAACGGGTGAACGTTGGGATAGTTTGGAAAAGAAAAATGTACCAATTACTGCTGCGCCTCCACCTATTCATAAACAGAATTGGGATAAGTTGGCAAAGGAAGTTGAAAAAACAGAGGAGTCTGAAGCACAAAGTGAAGAGGCACTCAATCAACTGTTCAAAAAGATTTATAGCAATGCATCACCTGAAGTCCAAAAAGCTATGAATAAATCCTTTTCAGAATCTGGAGGAACTGTTCTCAGCACAAACTGGGATGAAGTTAGCAAGGCTAAGGTAGACGTAAAACCTCCAGATGGCACTGAATTTAGGAAATGGGACCAAGCTTAAATTTTATATTAACGTGCACCACATCTCAGAGCTAATTTTTTGTTTGTTTAATATATACGTTGTATGCATCTTTAGTTAAATTATTTAACACTCTGAAAGAAAATAAAAATTTAACAATAGATCTCATCTTTGTTTAATTTCAAAATCGCAGTCTCTTTGAATAGGAAAATTTTTGCTTAAACAACCTACACTGTACGTACAGACGTATAGACAGGCATTAGCGAACGAATAATTTTACAGCTCGCTACTGTAATTAGTAAAATGAAACGGATTACTTAGGCCTTAGAAAAATCTCTTTCCAAAGTTGCAGCACGGAAGTTGTTTTATTTATTAAAAAAAGTCCGTTTGCATTAAAAAGTCTGTTTTGTGTATACTAAGGGCAATAAATATCTGATTACATTGTACAATCACAATTAATGCATAAGGTTGAACTGGGTTATCTTGTCAAATTTTTAAAATACGTTCAATTTCATTAGAAAATATCGTTTACTTCTTCATTATGGCCAAGACTGTGTTGCTAAGTGCAGCACAATGGAAAGATTTTCGATTTTTATAACTCGACAGAAGTGAATTCGTTTTCATTATTTGAGCTGAAATTTTTGTTTTATTAACTTTCGGTAGATGCCTATTTTGAAAACATGTTCAATGCAGCGTTATCAGATGCTGGGCTACATAATCCTTTATGCATCAATCAACGCAGGTAGAAATCTTTTTTGAGCACAAAATCTTTTATATTAATTTTAACCCAATATGTTTGAATGTATGAAACGCACTGGGTTTCACTTATGTTGTATCCCCTAATAGCTTTGGGTGAAAAATAAAGCGAAAAATAAAAAAATAAAACAGTGATCCACATGACCGGAGTTCAATCATTCTTATGAGTAATTTAAACTTTTGGATTTGAATACACTGCTTTTATTTCAATAAAAACAAAACGTTTGCTATTTCCTTTAAAATCTGTCCGCTAAATTCTAGAACTTTTAAAATATACTTATGTATATACATATATATCTATGTAAATACAAAACCTTATTTAAGCAAAACAGAGCTAATGTAATACAGCCATTAATGTGGTATACGATTTGTGACTTATGTCAAGTTACTTGACGTTTTTATTTTATCTAAAATTCGCTTTGTGACCCAAAACAAAAGGGTGTTAATATATATGCTCAATATTCCTATTTGTTTGTTTCCGCACTATTTAAATAAATTTAAATATAAATTCATTATTTTCAGTGAAATAGTACGAATGTCAGCTTTAGCGCGTTAATCAACGCTCTCAGTTCTCATAGTGTCAAATGCGTAGCTATGTTTTTTTTGGAAAAATGAAGTGATAATAAACTATAGCAAAATGAGAACAATTGAGGGAAAAGTTGTAATATTGGGATCTAGAGGTACACAATATTTCGCGTTGTATGTCTCTAATATATTTCGAGCTCGAAAATCAAATACTAAGTCCTGATCATAGCTTTGCATAATATAAGAATAACATGTTTATGAAAAAATAATGTTACTATTTATACAGGTGTTGGAAAAACTTGTCTAGTCACTAAATACATTAAAAACGCATTTCATAAGGACATTGGACCCACTATAGCAGCCTCATTTTTCACATGCCGGGTGTATCTGAATGATGAAAAAATAAAGCTACAAGTAAGCATAAATTATAAAATAGTTAAACAAATGTGTATATAAGTTTATTATGTTATATACTAATAAACAATAATTATAATAACTTTCTCCTATTTTAAATAAGCAATCTATTACGAATACAAGAAATTCCACGTTATAAATGTTCTTGATCCCCTTTCCGGTCAGCAGTACTTCTAGAACTAACATACAAATATTGTATTCCCTAATCTAATCTCGGTTGGCTTGGTTCCCAACGCGCAAGCTTCGCGTGCATCGGAAATCGCTTTTGATACGTCCTCCGAAACATGATCCCCTCGTCCGTCGCAATATGACCTGCAGCAGGACCGAAGTTGGGTTGCACGTGTGATAACGTATGAAGGATGGTGTTGTTAACTATCACTACCAGACCTGTAAAATTCAAATACAAGTACCTACCAGTACAATTTTTTGTACCTGAATTTTACCGAAGAATTGTACTTGTACTTAAAAATTTCAAATGCCTAGTCCTAGTAATTGTACTTGTACTTTTTATTAATTTCAAAGTAATTGAAATCACAATCTAAAGCTTCCTGACACTTTCTTAATGTAGTGGAAAAAAGTTAACTAATCCGCTGAAAAAAAACTTTATTAATCCTTTATCGTGCTCTATTATTACTTAATTTAACTGATATTGTTTTTTTCTCGTTTTAATCTAGACGTTGCCTCACCTAAACTAAATTGAATCTTAAACAGTTATTGCTTTGTGATGATTGCTTATTTTATATTTGTGTTGTGTTGTGTGTAGTTGTTGAAACTAATTCATAAAACGTGTATTTTTCTTACAGATTTGGGATACAGCGGGGCAAGAACGCTTTCGAGCTGTTGCACCAATGTACTACAGAAATGCTAATGCTGCTATCTTAGTATTTGATTTATCTCAACACAAAACCTTCACCGAAATTAAGTCTTGGATACAAGAATTGCATAGAAATGTTCAAGATCCAATGATACTCACATTAGTTGGTAATAAACTAGATCTCGCGCCTGCAAGAGCCGTTTCTCGTGACGAGGCTTATTTATTTGCATCATCAATTGGAGCAAGCTATTTTGAAACATCTGCGGAAAAAGACCAAGGCTTAGAGCAAGTTTTCTTATCAACCGCCTTAGGGCTTGTTCGATTGGCTGATGAGGGCAAAAGCCGTAGTTTACGCCAGTTTGATTCTTGTGATTCAATTACGTCATATACACATAATAATACTGTTCTAAGTCAGAGTAATAGTTCCACACAAATCTCCTTTCACTTACCATCAGTTCACATTGGAATTCCTGTCGATAATGATGTAAAGGTGGATGACGTAGGACGTCTCGAAAGGGCATCCTGGAGCATAGAACATATTGCATTTGGTGCGGAAGAACGTGTAGGGTGGTGTTGCTTCTAGCATTTGACATAATTTTTTGTTAAACTGATGTAATTTTTAATTAAAGTAACAAAAATATTTTTTAAGATGTAAAAATATATGCTATAGAAAGAAGTTACTTTTTTAAGTTAATAGTACACAGCTTAAAGTGGAGTAAGTATTTTTTTTTTTTGAGTTGTAATAAAATTTTACAAAATTCAATAAACTCATGGTTATCCGGGGAGTATTGTAAATGTATGTATTAAGTTTTTTTTTATTTCGTTAGTATTTAACAGTTAGCAACAATTGTTGTTTTTCCTGAATAATTGGAGTAACTCTTAACTGAAACAATGTTTATATTTTCAGACAGTGTTTTTCTTGTTCTTTCTTTTCATAAACAAAAAAATAGTTCATTTTAACGCAAAATCATCGAAACCTTGGTGTGTATATACTTTTTTTTTTTAGCAACTGTATATGTTTGATATAAATTAGTTTCTCTAATTAAGTGCCTGGTTGAAATCCGGTCTCTGCATGTGTGTAAATATGAACTTTGGAAAACGGAGTTATCTTGTTTTTCGGGTAGTACATGGTAGTACCTGGGCGCCGTGGCTTAATCGTTAGTGCGTCGGACTGTTAAGCGAGAGTACCTGGGTTCGAATCCGGCTCAGGGAAATAATACCACAAACATTTTTCACGGCCCCACCTCCAGCGAACGACTGACAACCCTCCTGGAGTACTTCTGTCATGAAAAGCTTTCGCAATTCGCCGTTCGGAACCGGCATTAAACAGTAGGTCCCCTCCACATGTGTCAAAATTATAACGCGCACAACACAGTGGAGGTGCGAAAAAGCTAGGCTCTGGCTCTCAACGGACTGTTACGCCGCCTAATACAATACATGGTAGTACTTAGTACGTTTTGTTCTGGGTATCTATATATTAGGTTGTCAAATATCTCCCTTCAAAGAGCTCTAGAGCGCTTTGTACATAGCCGGAAAACTCAAAAGACAAAAAGGCGGAAGGGAGATATTTGACAACCTAATATTTTTCCCGATCTTTTACTCATTTGTCAATGCTTTAAACTCAGATTTAAGGTTTACACTGGCGTTACTAAATGTTGGCCATTTTAATTTGTTGGTTTCATATGACAACCTGTACTAGTTGTTAACTAACTGGTTAGGGACAAAATACTCAAAATAAAAGCCCGAACCAAAATCCCCAAAAAGGGAAGCCACAAAAGCCAAGAAACTTGCATATTTTTATTAGTCGGTGAGCGGCCCGCTTTGCGTATCAGATGTATTTCAACCCCCACTCTCTGACTAGTTTAGACACTTACGCGAGGTCCTAAAAAATTTCAGAGAAGTTAGGGGTGAATATAACTTCACTCAAGAAATTTGATTAAATCTATATCAAATGTACAGTAGGACCTCGATTATCCTCACCTCGGTTATCGGGATTCGCGATTAACTTGACTAAAATTAGAAAAAAAAGAATTCAAACAAAAATGTACAATATTAGCAGGCAATGACCTTAAAAGAAAGAGGTGTGCTGATAATAATACAGGATGACTCACATATACTATATTGACTAACTGATCAATGATTTCAGATTACGATACGATAAAATATATTAAAAAATATTGTGTAAATTACAGGTAAATAGAGAACAGAAAAAAACGTAGATTTAGAAAATGATGCAGGACCATTTCATAGGCAAACACTCTATGCTTTGAAAACAGATCTTAAATGGTGCGAAGAACAAGATTGTGACACTGTGAGCTTACGAACTATTAATGTAGCAGCAATGAAGAGAAAAAGTAGCTTAAATTAGTATAAAGTTTATCTTTAAAAATAAGATACACCAGCTTCAGCAGGAGCTATAGTACAGATGGACATGTACATTGAAGAACGCAACGAGATTTTTAATATACAGATATATATACATATACATGGTTAAGTCTATGCAGGGAACCATTGAAAAAAATAAAATATTTTGCGCACAATATTTAATACTTTTTTTTACAAAATCAATTGACCGGGAATTTGAAAGCCAAGGTTCTAGACATGCAAGTTATGTTTTCAATAAACGAAACCGCAAGTATATAAAAAAAAAAATCGTTGTCATTTCTAGGACAGAACCACAAATCAGCCAATAGCAAGTTTGTGGCTTATTTGTGGACTTGGTTTGGCTTTGGTTTGGTATACGTTGTCCAAACTGCTTCTATGAAGGAGAAAACCTGTTTATTGTGGAGGTGATGTTTTGCCTTTATCAGTTTATGATAGTCGCTTAATGGTGACATTTCTATGAAATAGGATGTGCATACCATGGATATAAACATTCGAAAATCCAAGAAATTTGTTTCTTATGTCTGTTTTTCTTATATGCAAACAACGGGTATCGGAAAAAACGTGTCTTATGTACGAACCACGGATACAGTGCCTCAGTATCTTCTTAGTATTTTATTATTTCGCCATATCAAAATTTTGAGTTTGCATCGGATGTTTCAAAAACCATGGACGTGAACAATTGAACTAAAATGTATGACTAAGGAGAAAGTTTCTGGCTTTCAAAACTGGCACAGTACTTTATTGCATGTGTCGCCATTGTTTTTTAATATTTTTTCTTTCATGCTAATTGATTTTTCTATAAAACTGCTCATACCTCCTCAACGAGGAGGGATAAAAAATGTTTGTTTTTGACACCTCCACAATAAACCATCATAAAATCTTGGCACCAAATTTACCGTAAAAAATTACGAATACTTTCGCGATTCGAAAAAGTGACGATGCCTAGTCATTATTTTTTTCTGACATGATCAAATTAGTAATGCTCATTGTCTTTACTATTTCTTAAGAAGAAAAAGACAAGGAGAAAAAATAGAAAATAAAAGTAAGTTCCTACACCTAAAATTAATCTGTTTATTACGTTTTTAAGGCGAAATAATAAAATTACGAATATTTTTGCGAGATAAGATAAGAATACGCCCAACGTAGCTATACAGATAAAAAGTGTACGTATTATTCAAATCTATTTTTCATTTAAGCACTTATTTATGTGCATATTTCATAGTACCTTATGATCAAAAAAGAACCGAAATTTTCATTTTAAAATTCCCGCGCTTGTCCAATCGGTAAAATTCTCTCAACGTTCGCAATACTTTTATACATATTCTGTCAAATTTTGACGGATATCGTATGATTAGTTTTTGTTTGACGTCTATACAAATAAGTTGAAAAATTTTCGTGTGGCGATTTTTATAATGGATGAAAATTTAGAACAACGTGCGTGCATCAAATTTTGTGTTGCAAATGGATTTAAGTGTTCCGAAACGTTAAAAAAGTTAGAAAAGGCCTTTGGTGAATCGTGTCTAGGAAAAACACAGGCATATGAGTGGTATAAACGGTTCAAAGGTGGTCGTACAAGCTTGGATCATGATGAAATCCCTGGCCGTCCAACAACATCTGTTACTGAAGAAAACATTGAATCGGCGAAGCAAATCGTGTTGCAAAATCGTTCTGCACCGATAAGAGAGATTGCTGTGTTGTTGGGCATCTCTTATGGATCAACCGAACACATTTTAACTGATGTTTTGGGTTTAAAACGCGTCGCTGCTCGGCTGGTGCCAAAAAACCTGAATTTCATTCAAAAACAGCGTCGTTTTTGGCCAAAACTCTCCAGATATGGCCCCGTGTGACTTTTTTCTCTTCCCCAGACTCAAATTGCCATTGCGGGGAACGCGTTTTCAGACCATAGAGGCCATAAAAGAGAATTCGCTGCGTGAACTAAAGGCCATACCTTCGGCGGCCTATAAAACTTGTATGGAAAATTGGATCAAGCGTTGGCATGCATGTATTGCCGCAGGAGGAGAATACTTTGAAGGTGATAATAAAGAAAATTATTAAAAATTGAAATTTTGCGTTTTTTAATAAAATTCCGGTTCTTTTTTGATCATAAGGTATAAGCTACAACAATGAAAATAAGCTCTTTTTATTAGGTATATTGGTTGATTTTTACATAACATAAGTTGCTAGAAAGGCATATTAATATTGTGAAAAGCATTTCTTATAACCCTGCATTTTTATTAGTAATATATGAAAACAAGTTTCTTATATCCGTGTTTTTCTTACAACCGTTAAATTTAACTCAAAAATACCGAGAAAAGACGGTGAGTACGATTATTTTTCTTTAAAGTTTTTTTTTCTTATATGAGTGTCTCTTATATCAGTAAAACACTGTAGGGGGAGATAGGGTACATGGATACATGGGGCACATTGATACGGTGCAATTTATTTTGAAATAAAAGCAGTGGACTGGTCAACTAAGCACACATTGCAACATGTATATATTATCGCAAACATATATCTGTATGGCACCCTTGTTTAGCTACTACTTTGCACGAAACAAGCATATAACTCTTTCTGAACTTATGAAAAAAAAAATGTTTATTGAAAAAGTAAAAAAAAAAACACTGTTAAATAAACAAAACACCCGCTTCTGGTGCGATCACTGTTGAATGCAGAACATATGCGAGTATGAGTGCACGTAACCTATCTCCGTGCTCACATTTTTGTATATTGTGTACTGATTTAAAGAAATTACTTGTACAGTACCCCCCGAATATAAACAACCCCTTTAATCATCATCATCAGAGTGCCTTTAGCTAAGCACCTTATTCTCGGATTCATAAGTGATTACTGGTAATATTGTAGTAGGTTCTGTTGGCTTTATCTGTATGGCACCCTTGTTTAGCTACTACTTTGCACGAAACAAGCATATAACTCTTTCTGAACTTATGAAAAAAAAAAAATATTTATTGAAAAAGTAAAAAAAAAAACACTGTTAAATAAACAAAACACCCGAATAGATCCAACGCTTCTGGTGCGATCACTGTTGAATGCAGAACAGATGCGAGTATGAGTGCACGTAACCTATCTCCGTGCTCACATTTTTGTATATTGTGTACTGATTTAAAGAAATTACTTGTACAGTACCCCCCGAATATAAACAACCCCTTTAATCATCATCATCAGAGTGCCTTTAGCTAAGCACCTTATTCTAGGATTCATAAGTGATTACTGTTGGCTTTAAGTAACTGCCCGCGTATTTCTTCTTCTATATTATTACCGGCGGCTACTACTGGCCCTAGGTAGCTGAACGATTGCAGAATCTTTTATGTGGCGGATACACATTTAGCCAGAATTCCACTGTATTTGCAAAGTGTGGCTGAAATAGGGCTAATTGCAGATTGTGCCTTAATTTACGTCACTAATTTCATCTTATTTCACACTAAAATTAATATTATTGTCCACAAAAAGGAATTTTTTATTTTGGAAGTAAAAAGGAACAAAGTGTTGGGTATTTGCCTATTTATTTTAGAAAAATCTTAGATGAACTCTAAGTAGGACATAAAATCCTGACCATGAAGGCAAATAGGTAAATATCTAAATAAATAGAAAATATATTCCTTATGTTTTTTGTTCTTCGGGACATGCAATTTGGTATAAAAATTGAATCACTGTTCGGGTAGGACGACCAGTCATTCTATTAGGCAAAAGATAAGGTACCGATCCAAGCCTTGATAACATCCCTATGCCGGATATGTCCAAGTGTATCCAATCAATACAAGGTACAAATTGCTGTAAACAATTAGTTAAAAAACAACTATCGTCAAGTTAGAAAATCAACCAACATTCAAAACGGCGGCCCCCAAACATGATACTGCTTCACCAGCACCAGTGTTATTTATATCGTACGGATCGTTGTCTGTAAATTTATCAAAATTGTATTACAATTAATAAAAGGCGTATATTTACCTAATATAAGGTTTTTATAGTATTTCCATAACGGCATCCTCCACACTCTATCACCTGAAAGAGTTCCGGCTCGAAACATCTCTTTCCAAAGATAATCAGAATTGGAAAATACACCACATGCAGCTCCTCCGAATGCACACTTAATGCTCTTCCCCAAAGTAGCCAAATCAATCACTAATTTTGGTTTGTATGTATTCTGAGCATATAGTATTGGATCAGCTAGTGCTACAACTCCAGCACGAGCCATACTCTATAAAAATATTAAAATATTACTGGCGAGGTTAGTTTCTCGTAGTCTTTTCAATTTTCAAAGCCAAAACCTCAAAGCCAGTTTTTTGTTGATTGAAGTAAGAACAAGAAAGCACCCTATGAGCGCAATAAAACAAGCACTGTTAATACCCGAAGCCATAAATTTGCAACATTTTTTAGGTATGTTTTGATTTTCATGTTTCTATTGCTCTCTTTTTACGGTACATATAATTACTTCACACGTAACAATAATTAATATCTCCACTAACTTAAAATTTTTTCAAGAATATCTCTAACACGAACTAATTTCGTAAAAATTTGATTCGGCGAAAGTCAATGCATAAGAAACGTATAGACAAGAATAAGCAGTCTGCATTGGAAGCGCCTACATGCGGGTGGTTTAGTAAATGAAAGATTTGCTGTGTAATGACTTACATGAACAGCCAACGTTTTAGAATTTAAACAGTTTATGACATCTCCTGGTTTACAAGCCATTCCGGATGGCACATTTTCACAGAGTGGAATGATAGCAGCAATATTAATTGGTAAGGAAAGAGCTGCTGCTGCGCGGATTGCAGCTACAACAACACTAGCTCCTGCCATTGAACCACGATATTCATGCAATCCTTTTTTTTTCTTTAAAGATAAGCCACCACTATGGAGAGAAATGTGATTTACTATTAATAATAAAAAAGAAACAAATAGGATATCACCTGTCAAAAGTAATTCCTTTTCCAACTAAAAGTATAGGCTTGTCTTCAGGAGCTGTCCCACAGTAGCTTATTTCTAGAAAAATTGGTGGTTCGCATGAACCTTTAGCAACAGCTAAAAACGAATGAAGATGATTGTGTTCAATCCAATTTACAGTCCTTACTTCCACTGTTACTCCACATGGGCAAAGAGCGTCAACAGCTGCCTTTGAAAAACATTGCAGTCTAAAAATTACATTAATATTTATAAATGAGCCCTCTTACAATACCTGTGCGAATATTGTAGGCGTAATTTGATTTGCTGGAGCATCTGTTAGTCGTCTAGCTAGGTTTTGAGCTTCTGCCTTAAACAAACCTCGGGTCCAGGTATCAATATCTGGCGACTCATACAATTCTAAATTTGGGATAATCATTTTGTCCTGCTTCCGTTTATTATCTTGATAACGAAAGATCGCAATCGCGCTTCCCTCAGCAGCTTGCTCAGGATATTCCATACTTTCAACATGAACTTCAGTGCAACCATACTTTTGCAAGGCACGTGCTCCAATTCCTGCTGCTACACGAGCATTTTCCTTATAATAGTAACAAATAAAAAAATAGTATTGATGTAAGTTTGTACTGTAAATTCAATTAAAATTTATTGAACATCAGCAAAATGTTTTTAATATTATTTTAATGCATTGGATTCCGTTAAGTATGTTATTGTTTGGGATCAATTTAAGTGCGTGTTCAGAGAGTTCTGTCTATAGCAAATGGTTTTGAATAAATGTTGTATATTTCACATGTGTGTAAAATTGACAAAAAAAAAAGAGTAGACATTTTCAAGGTAGCAATGTAACGGAAGGAAGTACTGTGTTTAACGCTATTGTTGTTGAACATGTCAACTATTGGCTTACTTAGATAAAAAGAAATCTTATAGTCTTTAATTGATCACTTAATGCAATTAAATCTTTTAGTTAAATTAAACAACGAAATTAATTGGACAATAAGTGAAACAAGGAGATTGTAATATAGTAGGATAGATAAATACGAGTGAGAACTTTACCATTCCTTCTTCTATACTTTCTTCACTGTTGTAGCAAGCCCCCTCAGGCCCAAGCCCAATAATCGCAACAGAACGAAATTCGCGGTCGACGTTTTGGAACAGTTTACCCTTACCCAATGCGCCCGTTATATTTGTCCTAAAAGCTGAACAATACTTTACTCTTTCCCAAATGGATTGATATAACTCACTCTTTAACGAGTGCTGTCAGCTTTCCCTGGACACGGTCGTCAAATTTTTCTGCTGTTGGAGTCAACTTGGGCTCATTTTCACCTTCTTTTTCATAAAGCCCCAAAACTATTCCTTTCTGCATTATTGGGCTATTGAGTTGTACAAACCAATCAAAACTTATTACTTACCACAACTTTCTTTTGTTCTTCTGTTGCGTACGTTCTTCGAAATATTGTGGTCCTTAACAAAGAAAGATACATTACAAACTCTTTTCATTAAATGGCTACGAACAGAAATTGTTTTTTTATTATAAAATCCAAAAGGAAAGAAATTAAATTAAAAATTCCGAAAAGTGGAATTCAATATACGTATCTACTTCAACAATAAAAATGAAGGGAAAACAACCGATCACTTCTCTGTTTTTTCAAATCAAATTCAGGCTATTGTATTACAAAGAGAAGTTTTACTTAGTGCTATATCTTTACATATAACTACGCATATGCGTTTATTGCAACAAGAGGACTGTAATAGAAAGCCTTTTTTGATAACAAAGTTGTCAGCCAGTAAAAATAAACCTTTTTCCAATGTCACAACATTTTTTTTAATGATCTCTCTCTAACAAACAATCTGTATAAGAAGCTGTTTGTATTTTTCTGTCGCTTATAATTTGTATACATATAATATATAACATAAGTTTAAAAGCATCACAATTTTAGCAGACGGAACTCTAATGTGCGCTACAAAGGTTTGTGGCCGTTTGTATCGATGGTGGGATGCAAGTAAATGTATACAGATCCGACGTTATGGTTATTTCCCAGAACAACTGTTCAATGCACTCTGCATGTTAGTGGTGTCCCATTGACGTAGGTGCTGAAGTTCAAGTATCTCGGGGTCTATTTACGAGTAATGGGAGAAGCAATACCGAGCTTTTCCGTAGGATTGGTCAAGCTAGATCAATTTTGAAACAGCTTGGAAGATCTGTAATCAGGAAGGCCGAGCTTGGGGTCAAGTTATCGGTCTTTAACTCTGTATTTGTTCCAACTCTCATCTAGGATGATGAAATTTGTATAATGATGAATGAAGATCACGAATACAAGGTGCCGAGAGGAGATTTCTGCATGCTGTTGGTGAAGTTACTCGCCGAGATAGGGTGAGAAACACGACGGTGTGTGGAGAGAAGGTCAATGTTGAGCAGCTACATATCCGAATGGAAAGGGCTATACTTCGGTGGTTTAGTAACGTAGCACGAATGGCCCCATTACAACTTCCGAGGCGCGCCTTGAATGCGATCCCGTCAGGTAGGCGACCGTTCGGCAGACCCAGGATGAGATGGCTGGACCAATAGCGAGTCATAAAATCCAATATTAAATAAAGAATTGATTAATAACGGTCAGAAATAATATGAAAGATACGTTCTGTAGTTTGGGGCAAACTTGTGTTGAATGCATCAAGTTTAAACTTGAAATATGTTTTGAATATAAATCAATAAAGCGAGTGAAGAAACCAAATGTTAAAACTAAGTAATGGTATGTATTACAAGTATATCTTTCACAAATAAACTTTGTTTATACAAAATGCCTAACTATATATGTGTATCCATAGATAAATATACGTATGTGATATTTTTGTACACTAACAATTTGTGGAAATGTCCGAGAATACGCAAACAAATTAGATCCTAGCAATATTAGGTTGTAAAATATCTCCCTAACTATCCGTATCCAAACTAATCATGCATAGCGTTGTTTTGTAGATTGTCAAGACCTTTCAAATGATGTATTGCCAGAAACGAGCTCTGTAGCGCTTTGTACATAGCCGGAAAATTCAAAAGACAAAAAGGCGGAAGGGAGATATTTGACAACCTAATATTTTCTTATCTCAAAGTTAGATATAATTAAATACCTTTAAATAAGTAAATTTTGAATGGGGTAGGATTTACAACTCGTGTTTTAGTTAGATATTTTTGCAATTTTATAATATAAAATGTGAAACTAAACAAGTAAGGCAATTATGATTTCAGTCTAACACGTAATTGTAGTATATAACATAAACGATGTGCACAATTAAAACCTAAACATTCAAATACAAGCGAATACGATGCCTTAGGATAAGTGTTGTTTCTTTTTCAATTTCGTTCGGCTACAGACGTTTTAACAAGAAATATACATACGTATTTTGTTGCGTTTTTGTTAAAATCCAAACATACTATCAATAATCAAAGTTTGCTTTATCCAGCTTAGATTATGAATTTCTAAAGCCATGCGTTTTACTTGAAATTTTATTTTTTTTAACTACATCACTTTATTCAAGTAACTTCTCTTCGCGTTGGAAGTGTTAAACTTTTAAGACTACACCCTATTTGATAGACTATAAAAGAAACAAGGTGCAAATCGGAAATGATCCTTTGACAAAAGGTACACTACAACGTTAACATCCACATATATACCCCAGATGCTACCTTACATGAGCGACTTTCAATCCGTGAAGTTTTTGTAGAATTTTTGTAGACGAGCATAGAAGAGTACTTATGGGTGCTGAGAAACAATTTCCGTACATTTGTGTTATGATGTTATGATGGCACAGGAGGCAAAGGTAATGAAAATCGTCGCTTGTGCGAGTTTTCAGAAAAAAGTTGTTCCTTTCCCTTCTAGATGAAGTATGCAAAAATTATGTTGGCCTTTAGCGACTTTGGCAAATGAGACGATTGTGTGCCAGCGTTGTTTTATTCGTAGTTGTTTAAATTGTTGATAAGTCAGATTTCTTCTCCTGTCTGTTGTAAGCGGATAGATTATTGAGTAGCATAGAGAAGCAATCAAAGACACATTCAAATTATTTCATAATAATTCATTATGTTATGTATTATAAATTCCCTCTTCATTAACCAACATGAAATTTATAAGAATGCTATAGTAAACGCATTACCGAAATCTAATTATAATAAAATAAACTCAACACAGTTGTATCATAATTTGAAAATCTATTTTTTTTTCTTTTTGTGGACTTCTTTACTTCCCTTTAAAGTTACTGCAGTTTAGACTACGTGTGCCCAGTAGCACAAAAAAGAAAAAAACAAGCAGATGAATCGAAATAATGAAATTGTGAATGCTAGGGTGTAAGCTTACTTTAAAATGTCCATCTCCAACAATGTTACGACTTTCACGATGGCGTTGGCTTCAGTTATTGTTTACCCATTTCTTCTTCAAGCATGTCCAGCTTTTGCAAATTGAAGTTTTTTATTGGATATCCAATCTTGTCCACTCTCAAACCATTCGGTATAAGCAGCTTAACGTTCCACAAGCAGTGGTGATGTGAACGGATGTGATTTTATTGTTTGCCAACGACATAGATTATAGTCAAGGGATTGACTAATAGTATACAATATCGTGCAACGAAATCCCGGTGCACGTAATAAGCTTATCAATAATACTCTATAGTCACATAAACTAAAATGCCTTTCCTTGTTTCGTTTGTTAGTCAAGGCTGTAGCTATATAAATGTAGAGATACATATTCATTTATAGCATAATTATATACCATTCCGTATGTGTTAATGTAGATACTTATTAACTATTATTATTATGCTTAAAACGTGAAGAAAATGATTTTTATTTAATATTTAGTGTTGTATTAGAATAATTTAACACATAGACACGGGGATCATTTGTCTTTGCCTCGATTTTCAGTAGAAACCTTTTCAAACCGAATTACTGTAAAATGAATAGTTATACATTAAATAACAAGATAACAATTTTATACTTCCACGGTGAATTTGTATTACTTAAAGGTATTGAAGGATGTTTAAAAATTATTATAAAGTATTAAAAAATATTAAAAAAAAAAGCTAAAAAAATATATATATTAAGGGGTATGAGTGAAGTGTCTGTAATTCAGTAAATATAATAGTATTTATACGGTGCTTGATGAAATTCTTTATTACGTTTCTAATCTTGTATTGTAAATGTTACTGTATCATGCACCTATTCTTAAGAATATTTTCTTATGACTGCATAAATCTGAAAACAACTACTGCATTTATACGCCACATGAGAAAAAATGCTTTCACGTCTATTCTATGCGAACATGATGGTGGTTTTTTACTATATTATGTGCATGTCTTATTTCTCGGCTATATGCTATATTATCAGGAATAACAGTTGACAGCCCATGTTGCTGGCTACATGCAACATTTTTCCTTACGTTTTTTTTATCAAGCTTACAAATCACTCAATCTGTCAGTTATGTCCAATTGTGAAAGATAAAAAACTATTCAAACGGATTTGCTATCAACTATTCCGTTCCGAAGAACATAAAACTGATAAGACATCTTTTGAAACCATGAATTTAAGTAACACTCCTTGCGATAGATCACATATGTAAGGGCGTTCAATTTATTTTGTGATGGGAGAAATTAGGGATTGCCCGAAAAGTAAAATAAAATGAAATGAGGTAATCGCAACATGGACTTTTGATGGGATCTATAAACTAGAAACATATAAACCAACTAACAATAAAGTTTATTATTATTTAATTGGAATAAGTTAACCGACGTGCGTTTATAAGTTGCAGTTATACTCTTTTACCTAATTACTTCCATCCCAAAGTTTTTCTTCAAACCAATAGATGAATCAACCAAACAAAATTAAAAGCCATTTTATCAATACATAACTGCAAACAAATCAAGTGTTAAGTGAAAGGATGTTCATGAGACTGTAAATATAGATTTTCGATTGCGTCACCACATAATGCAAGGTAATTTGCAACTTTCTTTAGAGTACTGTACTTTTTGGCAAGTCTACTGATGTGCTAGCACCGCTTTTGATGTAATTTATGATAGTGGGATTTCTAGTAGAGAATGTTGCCTATCATTGTCTTACATATTTTGTAAAGATCTACTGACAAATGTGAACTGATTTCAACAGTTTTCTTCTCTGCGATTAATGGAGTTCTATTTAATTTAATTTGTAACACTATGGCACTCTGGTGCTATGTAGCAAAAGTGTGAAAAATGTTATTCAAATATGGAGCTACATAAATTATAATAAATAAAAAAAACAGTTAACTTTTAAATTTAATGTTTGGATTAAATTTACAAATAACGCGATATCTGTTATCTTCCTCCTACGCCACTCAGCGAAACATTGTGTCGAGATAAATCGTCGATAAGCCTTCACTTGTCGGTATGATTGCGACAAATACGACTAAGACGACAGCGTACTACCAAAATTTACAAACAAGGTGGTGTGGAAAGAAATTGATGATGCAAATCTCTATTTATCCTGCCATTTAAATTGAATCTTGCCAACAATAAATAAATCAAATATGTTCAATTGAATTGAAAAGTGGGAAAACGGGGGGAAAAAGGCAATGTAATTTGAATCAAGTTGCTTGTGACGAATGTAAAAGTTATTTGATCGTTACTTAAAAGAAAATATAGCAACGAAAAAGTATAAGGCTATAGTATGTATTGGAAGATGGCTCTATTGCAATGGTTTAATATTGTTCCTCTTAAAAATAGTCGTAGCTAATTTTGTTCGTAGTTGTAGTTGCTATTGTAAAAGTTATATTCAAATTTGTTTTCTATTCATTATTTATTTTTCTTCCTAGGAGCTGAGGAAGTCCATGTTGTAAGTGAAGGTGTTGTAAAGAAATAAATAAAATAGAGCCGATGGCTCCAACCAAGTTTGGCACCAACCTCCGCTGGGAGCGGACGCGCACAGTAGACTGCGCAAAAATAAAAATAAAATTAAATTCGCAGAGGCGAAAAGAAAAAGAAAAAAACAAAAAAAAAAGAAAAATTAAAGAAATATTGAATTAAATAGGAATTTGTTTTCCCAGAATAGCGGTGATCTGGAAATAAATTCTTATTTAATTTAATTTAATTTAATTTAATTTAATTTAATTTAAATTTTTATTTCTTTCTTAATATTTTTTTTTGTTTTTGTTTCTTATTTTTTATTGTTGGAATTTTTGTTTTGGCTCCCGTTGTTGGTGTACACAAGGATTTGTTGTTGTTGTGGGGACAATGCTTGTGGGTGCCAAATTACGACGAAGCGGCTAACGGAGCCGAAGAAATCCCCCCTCCCATGTAATGACGTTGAGGACAGCCTCAGAAACTGTTCCCCATTTGGAGCCAGGCCTAAATGGTGGCAGTGTGCGGGCGTCTGGTGGCCGGTTTGTCCCGCTCGGCAGCCGGTCGGGCTCAGCTCGAAAAAACTACGAGCAACCCGGCAGTGGCCTCGTGAGCCACTACGGGGCTGGGGGGGGAGGCACGCCATGCGCTTATCAGTGCATGCAGGGATCAAATGGCAAACGACAACGGCAACGACTCAGGTTAGGCATATGGAACGTCTCATCGCTCACAGGGAAAGACCTCGAGCTGGTTGAAGAAGCTACCAGGTATCGGCTAGATATGGTAGGTATCTCTTCAACGAAGCAGCGAGGATCTAGAACTGTGGACCTTCCGGACGGGTGGAAACTCTTCATGTCAGGAGTCGCACCTGAAATGTCTGCGCAGGCGGGAGTGGGGATACTCGCGAGTCCTAGGCTGGCAGACAGGGTATTGGAGTGGATACCATTGGGGGGGAGGGTCGGAATCTTAAAGCTCAAGCTTGAAAGATCAACTTTGGCTCTGGTGCAGGTGTACGCACCGAATCAAGAGTCAGAGTATGCGGCCTTCTTGGAAGAAGTTGATGCTGCCTTGGATAGGGTGGCGGAGATGGATTCCCATATCCTGATGGGGGACTTTAATGCTCACGTGGGTGCTGATGTAGCGACGTGGGGGAGTGTGATTGGGAGGAATGGTGATCCTCATCAAAATGCGAACGGAGAGAGGTTGTTGGACTTTTGCTGCGCAAATGGCATGTCCATTATGAACACCTTCTTTCCACACAAAGACATCCATAAATACACTTGGTACCGTCGAAGTCTTCAACAGAAATCGTTGATAGATTTCTTTGTGGTGCCATCGTGTATGAAACGGATGGTTTGTGATGTTCGTGTGTTGAGAGGGGCTGAACTGTCCACCGATCATCACCTGGTGCTGTGTACGCTGCATCTTACTGACAAAGTACCTCTTCTGCCAAGGCGGAAACCAAGAGTGGTTACTCGCATACGGTGGGAGAAGCTACAGGACAGTGAGGTGCGGCGAAGTTTCTCACGGCGCATGGCCGAAAGGTTTTTACAAATTCCAACTGTTCCGTCACATGTAGAGGAAGAATGGCAACTGTTCTCAACAGCAGTTATTGCCTCTGCACGTGATGTTTGTGGAGAGAAGCGGCTTGGTGTGGCGGCTGGTGGTGAGAAAAGGACAGCGTGGTTTAAATCACCTGGAGTCCAAGAAGCCATCAGAGAGAAGAAGATGACCTATAGGGATTGGATTCTCTTGGGGGACTCTGCTTCTCGTGACCGGTACACTGAGGCGCGAAGAACTTGCAAGATGGCTGTGCGAGCAGCTAAAGAGCAGGCCTGGAAGGAGTTCGGCGAGAAGTTGGAAAGCGATCATAGATCTGCAAATAAGGTGTTCTGGCAAACCATCCGCCGCCTCAGAGGAAGGAAATTCAACATCATCGAAGGAGTTAAATCCAAAGATGGGGTGTTGCTTTCCAATGAGGCAGACATCTTACGCAGATGGAGCGAGCACTTTTCGGAATTGCTCAATCCCGAACAGGGCACTGAAGGTGGCAGATCTGTCGTCGTCAGTAGGGCGGAGAATTGTCCAACGGTGGAGGAAGTCACTTTGGCGATTGAGTCGCTTAAAGTCGGCAAATCCGCCGGTGTGGATGAAATCCGGCCAGAAATGCTGAAGGCGATGGGTAGAGAGGGAGTTCTATGGCTCTCTCGTGTCATTAAGGTGGCCTGGGAATGTGGCGACGCCGGAAGATTGGCAAACTGGGGTGATTCTCCCTCTTTTTAAAAAAGGGGATAAGAGAGACTGCGCGAATTATAGGGGCATATCTCTCTTAAGTCTCCCCGGTAAAGTCTATGCGAAGGTGTTGGAGGCGCGTTCTAGAGCTATGGTCGAATCCAGGTTGGGGGACGAACAGTGCGGCTTTCGACCCGGCAGAAGTACTACCGACCAGCTTTTCACTCTAAGAATGGTACTCGAGAAGGCGTGGGAATATGCCAAACCGGTCTACAGTTGCTTTGTTGACCTGGAAAAGGCGTATGACCGAGTGCCTCGAGGAAAACTCTGGAGTGTTCTGCAGGAGTATGGGATTAATGGGTCTCTGTTGAGGGCCATTCAGTCCCTATACACAAACTGTAGCAGCTGTGTTCGGATTAACGGCAGTAAATCAACACCTTTTACTGTGGGCGTTGGACTTCGCCAAGGGTGCGTCTTGTCACCTCTCCTTTTCATTATATACATGGATTGGATGTTACAACGCAGCCGTGGTGAAGAATGTTTGACACTGGGGGAGCTGAGGGTAAGTCACCTGCTTTTTGCAGATGACTTAGTTATCCTCACATCCTCACAGACGAAACTCCAGCGTGCGCTGGATAGGTTTGTGGCCGTCTGTACTGATGCTGGGATGAAGGTTAACGTGGACAAATCCGAGGTGATGGTCATTTCTAGAACGCCTGTGCAATGCACTCTGCAGGTCAGCGGAGTTCCATTGAAACAGGTGGAGAAGTTTAAGTATCTCGGGGTCTTTTTCACGAGTGATGGGAGGAGCAATACTGAGCTTTCCTGTAGGATTGGCCAAGCTGGGTCAATTTTGAAACAGCTTGGAAGGTCTGTCATCAGGAAGGCCGAGCTTGGGGTGAAAGCCAAGTTATCGGTGTTCAATTCGGTATTTGTTCCAACTCTCACCTATGGTCATGAGATTTGGGTAATGACCGAAAGAATAAGATCGCGAATACAAGCTGCCGAGATGAGATTTCTGCGTGCTGTTGTAGGAGTTACTCGCCGAGATAGGGTGAGGAACACGACAGTACGGGGAGAGCTAAACGTTGAGCAGCTTCTTCTCCGAACGGAAAGATCCATACTTCGTTGGTATGGCCACGTGGCACGCATGTCCCCTGCAGTACGACTTCCGAGGCGTGCCTTGAATGCGACTCCGTCAGGTAGGCGACCGCTCGGTAGACCCAGGATGAGATGGTTGGACCAAGTCCAAAAGCTCGCCTGGTTACGCTTGGGCATACCCGCCGAGGAGTTAGAGTCGGCGGCTGAGGATCGGGATGCCTGGAGATCTCTTTTGCGTGCACTGCCCCCGCAACCCCTTTAGTGGAACATGCGGGCTAAGAAAATGATGATGATGATGATGATGATGATAGAGCCGATGAGCGTAGAGATTTTATATGACATTTATTAAAGACAAAAGAAAGAAATATGTCAAATGTTGAAAATAAAAATTTCTATTCTGCAAACTATGTTGTTTAGCCAAGGTTCATCTTACGCATTTTAAGCTGCGAAAGTAGTTCGAATATTATTGATAAATTCAATAGTAACAAAAACTTCCTTTGAGGTTTGAGTTTTGCTGGAGACTGAAAGCTGAGTGCTATAGAACGCTTTTCTTTAAAGCAATCTTAAGATCTTTCTACTTTTATTATTTATGTACTTTCAGTTCTAATTTGTGCGCTATATTTACTAACTTTCGCTGTCCTGTCCAAAACTTTCATTTTCTGTTATGTTTTTTATTTTGGTTAAATCATTTTATTATTGGAACAATATTTTTGCAAAAATTTGAAAGGTTTGTTTCTAATCATTTTAGGTATGTTAAGTTGCCAGAATGTCTTTACTGGAGTTTCCTTGTATGCTAAACTAAAATTTCTACCAATTCTGGATAATTTTTTTAATTTGCATTTTCCAAAAACCTTTTTTTCTGTGAATACTCTAACAGCACTTTGGAAATAAAGCTCCAGGCACACTTTTGTAGTTACACCAGCAATACAGCAAGTGTATTCATTTTTTAGTTTAAATTGTTTTGTTAAAAAAAAAGCGGTATTTTCGACTATATGAAGCCATGTGTCAATGTTAAGCCAATGTTCTGACAATTCTCTTAACAAACAACTATTCACACGCATTGCTGATTTCAAATGTAGGGTTTGTTCCGCTTGCATTTCACATTTCGCAATGGCGTTGCTGGAATCTTAACATATGGAACGAATTAACATAATAAGAATTTTTGTTACACTGCGTAATTTATTACGAAAATATTTTAGCAGAGTTACTATTGTTAATCATATTGATTCAGCTTTACTAGTAACAATAATCTTTTAACATGATGACTTGAATTACTTTAGCAATAAAACAAAACTAAGTTTGATATATATGTCACCATGTCAATTTCCATCCGAAGGAAGATGCCAGATACGAAAAGGAAATAAGAATCACTTGTATGTCTCTCGTTGTTCTAATCGGACTCTCTCACTTATATGAAGTGCCCTTTAACAATCAAGTATTTCTTCGTTGCCCATTTTCAATTAAATAGGTTTATCCTTTCCAGTCAGAAAAGTGAATGATAGAATACGAACATAATTGACTTAATGTCAAGGGAATAAAAATCCAATTACTCGCCATTTGAGTAATAAAAATAAACAATCTGCATTAATGATTGTTTTTACTTGGCGATGCTCTTGTCAGCGGTCGTACATAAAGAAATGGATTATACCATCAGACTTTGGAGACATCGAAATTTTAAATTTCAAATGAGCACAAGATATGATTCTAACAGTATTATTTTTCATCTTTTTGGAGGCTAATGGCTAAGGGCGTTAAATATGAGCTTGGGATATGTTTAACATTTATGTTTATTACTAAGCCGTTTATCAGCAATTCTGAATCTGTCACGTTCAATTGATGGCTTATATAAATATAAAAGTACGCGAATATTTCAATATAATTTTATAAGTTTTGAAATTTATTTTGCTATAGACAAGACATACTCAAACTTTATTTAAATCTGAACCTTGTGGTGCTCCGTGACCACTTTATACTTCAAATTTGGTATTACTTGGGTTACCAAGCAAGTTTTAGTTAAAAAGATCAAAAAAAATATATATCTATACAGGCTCAAGAAAAAAACAGTTGTATTTATGCTCTAGA
This sequence comes from Syritta pipiens, assembly GCA_905187475.1. Classification (NCBI taxonomy): domain Eukaryota; kingdom Metazoa; phylum Arthropoda; class Insecta; order Diptera; family Syrphidae; genus Syritta; species Syritta pipiens. Next base: position 58,851,136 of record LR994573.1, read on the forward strand.
GTCGAATATACCGTGCTTAAAAGTTTTATAAAAATAATTTCACATCAGTTCGGGCTAAAAATGCTTCATGTGAAACACCCTTAAAACGACCCAATAGAGTTAACCTAAAATCCAGATATAACATATCTTACATCTTTATACAAGCATTGGCTGCAGTAAATACAAAAGGCAAAAGGAGCTACAAATTCAAAATAATGCACAATATCTAAACATAAAAGAAGCTAAAAAGGAAATCGAAGAAAACCATTAAAGTTGAGCAGATGTGGGTTATATTCCCAAGGCAATTTCGCAATTACATCCGCTTCATCATGTTTCTTTGCTACGTACTTGCCTCAAACAGCACGGGGTTCAGGCAAGACAAATTTAATACCATTTTAATTGAGACTCAGAACTGATATATTTGTGCTGACGCACAGAGAGCTCTAAAGAGACTTATTATATTTTTATTATGATTCTCATTTATTTTTTTTAATATTTATTCGCACTTGCATATGTTCCGCTTCATTAAAGCACCACCTGCTTTATTAAATATTATCTTAACCAAAAAAGTAATTGCTGGCGGAGTTATGTTAAACCAATTAGACCTTATTTAGTAAATCATCGTTAATCATTTATGGAATTCGAACTTAAGTCATATAAACTAACTTATGTTTACAGAATTTTCATTACATTAAATTGATAAAATTTAGTTTGTAATATTAGTCATTGATTCTCAATTTCAATTTAAAGTTTCATCTGATTTTTCATTTTCACAAAATAACGTTAATAAATAAATTGCGTGTTTTTTTCACTAATGCGATATATTATATGAACTTTTCATGATTAACTACAAACTTGATGCTTCTAAGGTGTTTCTCCAACTGCAGTGTAAAGCAGTATTTCCAGAGTTCACATGGGTACCCAGTTGAGCTCTTAACAAGTATTGTCTTGTGTAACCGAGTGCCTGGGGGTTTATCAAAAATTTGTATTTCTATAGAAGTCATCTCTGCGTTGCTTTAGAATATGGCAATGAATTAAAAAAATTAGCACAATCTCCAGGTGGCTTGTCCAGAATAGGTTCCGACGAGCATAGCGAAAAAAGCTACAGACATTTTTTTTACTCATGCTGTATGCGTGGTTCACTGTGGCATTAAAGGTCGATATCACAGATTAAGCTGATGTATGTGATGTAGATGTAGACGATTAAAGACATTCCATAATACTACTTTCCAACAAAACAAAATAGTATAACATATCTTAAAAGCTTCACAAGAATTCTACTGTCTAATAAAGTAGTACATATATAGTTCCGCTCTGAATTTTTGCCTGCATTTATTCAGAATCAATCCTTGTTAAGTTATTGATAAGAAGTACTTTAAGAATGGGAGAGATAGTTATGCTTTTGCCATACAATTAAAGTTCTTTAGTCGAAAATATCACACTTTTAATTAAATACAACGATTTTTTTGTTATAAAATAATTTACTGTCTTTTCCAGAAATTGTTCGAAGTAAAATGTTCTTGAGCATATGGAATGTAATTTTATCGAATGTAATTTTATCGATATCGAATTTGTTCATGTACAAATTAAATAAGAATTTATTTAACATTGTTTTCTCATCTCTTAGCTTGATGTTTGTTTTGCAAGTAGGTATATAAAAATATATTTTGAGATTATTAAATATAAAAAAGTAAGGGAAATAAAAAAACAAAAACGTTGTGCAATTGCAACAAATTTTTCCGCACAGATATGGGCGTTTCCCGTTTCTGAGCCCTGCCTACGTGGTATCTCATTACTACACATTCAAGTCACCCAATTTTCTCTTTTATTAAAACTTAATGCTGAACGGATATTATAGATCTTAAAAATGAAGGAATTTTTATCTTGTATTTAGTAACCATTGATAACTTTTTATTTAAAAGAGCTGCGATATTATTTATAACAGAAAACTACAATGTTGTTTCTGAGTGTCATTGTTAGTAGAGAAGTGGAGAACAAATAAGTACTTAACGACAGGACGTAAAAGGTCTGAAATAACTGCAGCTTTTAACAGAACGGAAAACTATAGACAATAAGACAATTCAAGTCATTAGGTTAATTAGGTCATTAGATACTAAATAAAAAAAAAAAATCATGTAGATTTATGTTTAATGCAGGGGTTGGAGATAATTGGAACTATACAGACTGTTTGTTTAACCCTGTTCATTGAAGTCTTTCCTCGGCCTGTGTCATTCTCTTGTTTTGAACACGTGGTTGTTCGTTATCACATCGTAGGGGAAATTCTACTGTCGAATTTTCCTTGCGCATGAGCTGGAAATAGCATAAATCCTTAAGCTTTTGAGGAGCTACTAAAAATGTACATTAAAACAGGTAATACAATTCACAATATAGGAGCAAATAAAACTATTTCAGATACCTTGGCTATAGCTTTTATTATATGAATTGTTCATTTTCAACCCATTTACCTAAGGCTTTACACTTACTCAGTGATAATAGGGCAAATAAAACTTAATTCGGACAATTACTTACTTTTTTTTACGCTATCATTTATGAACTTAGAGCCACCTTACGATTAGGTAGTTCTATAAAGCTTACAAATTTAAAAAGCAATGTTAGTAGCGTGAATGGAGTGCTCTGAAGTGCTTTCCACTAACAAATATAGATAAAAAGCTCTTTGCGACGCCTTTAAACGCTGTAATAGGAGTACCATTCCTCGATCTACAACAGAACAAAGATGGGGTTTAGCTTTCTCTAATAACATCGACTAACCCCTATGTACGCGGGCATTTTGAGTAAGAATCAACCCCTCAAATTGTAATGCTCTTTCTCTTTCGTAGTTAGTTGAGCATTGGTGTTTGTCAGAGAAGTTTTTTAACTTTTGTATATACCTTTCCGACTGAGAGCATTTAGTATTCAGTTTATTGAAAATTGAGCTCCAGTTCAGTCGGTCGGTTTCGAAGCGTTAAATTTAAAGTGTTTTATTGTGGAGTGGAGTTACTTGTTTAATTTTCTTTTTGTTCTTACTACTTGTGCATAATTAAGCCATTCGAAAGATTTGTGGAGCACAATTTTTAACTTGAGTTCTTTAATCATAAAAATAGTAAAAAAAAAGAGTGATTACAGTGTATAATAAAAAGTGTATAGTTAAAAAAAAAAGATGCGCATAAACAGTGAGATTTATATCTTTTTGGATACACTCGCAAAAATACGAACATTATGTGGAATTTTTAGGCGACATTGAAAAAGAAAAGCAAATCAGGAGCACAGTAAGGTTTGATTACATTTTAATGATGTGTAAATCCCAAAAAAAAAAACTTTTCAACTTCCTTACATATCGTCCTATGATATATATAAACGTTTTGTATCTGTTATAGAATTTTCAGAGCTATCTTCGTAAAGGTCAAATTTGAATTGCAAATAATAGAAAAAAATAATGCAAAAACGTATTTACATGATGTATTGTGTAGTTCAAACAGAACGTGTTATTAAACTTGCTGTATGTATACATTTCACTGAATTTTTGTGTAATATGAAATAAATAAAAAAAACGAACCCTAATTTTATACGTATTTAAAGGGTTTTGTTAGAACGAAAAAGATTTTAAGTGTCATATATACTTTTAATCATAAAACCTTTTATTGACCACCATTATGATAGAAATTACACACATTTAATTTTGAAACTTTTTTTTTACATTTACTTGCCTGATGGATAAATCAGCGTGTGGATAAATTATAATGTCAATACCAAGCGTAATACTAATGACACAACTATTATATATACTTCGGCTACAGACTTACATATTTCATTTAACTATAAGCAAACATACTTTAGGAGCATATTTGTATGTTCCATTTTGAATCCGTAGAACATGACAGCTTTGCTGAAGCTTGATTATATTTTCAGCACTTTTAATTTATGTAAGCACTACGATCATAAAAGTCCTATAAAGTGTTATTCTGGGCGCTATTGTGATTAAAACATGACTAAAAAGTGTAAAATATGTAGTTGTAAAGACAATAAAAGCTTTTAACAATAGTTGAATATTATAAAGTATTTTCAAAAGCCCTTATTCTACTACTGCTGCTCATCAGTTCTAATCAAACTTAAGATACACTTGAACTTGATTGAGGCTCGGGGCCTGTCAAGACCCAGTAAAAAATAAGGAACTTACAAAACCTGTACCGCCTTAAGTTGCAAACATGTATTTCCTAGGATATAGTATATGCTCCTAGGATTCTTTTCAAATAATAACTTTATTTTATGCAACGCTATGCACTATATGCACAATGCATAAAAGTAATCAAAAATTAACTGAAGCCTTTTTTTAAATTATGTTAACTTCATTATTTCTGTTTACATTTAAAAGTCCTTATGTTTGTTATCGAAGTCTTGATTACTGCTTACATTTGAACATTCGTACATTTTCCGTGTACTATGCACATTAGTGCAACACACTAATTTATATATGAATGTTTTCCAATAAGATCAAAACAAAAACGAACAACTAAGCGAATATCTAGAAACTGAAGTTATTTAACTAAAAAAAGCTATTGCCTCTCTACCCAGGCGCGCGTATTATTTGAAAAAAAACTCTAAGGACAGTTTAATGGATTCGAGACTACAGATATTATATTTGGATGAGTGTTCCTCATCAAACTTCAAGATTAGTTACACAAACTTAAGTCTTGTTTCTCAAAGTCATGGCTGAAATGTATAAAGAAAACTTCAGTTTAATTTTAATCTTGATAAAAATGTGTGTTGCTCTTAACAGAAGATTCTTAGAAACAGTATATAGTTTTTATTTTCTTTTATTTGTAATAGATTATCATACAACACTCTTTACTTTAGACGATAATTTTATTACGAATTGTTTAGCGACACGCCCCAATGTCTTATTAACTAAAAAATCTTGTCATACACAAATTAAAAGCTTTCCATTTGTTAGTAACTAAAAAAAAAGAAAAACAACTCCGAAAACGAGGTAAATGAAATCAATCGGATTTATTACACTTTTTACTGAGTTGGTTATGAATTGCTTTATTACTATTTTTTATATGATTCATAAAACAATGTTGAAGTCGACATTAATGAACCCTTACTATAATTTGGTGAGAAATATATGTATTTATATACAAAAAAAATATTCACATAATTTAAAATAAATTAAAAATTTGAATCATCAACAAAATATTGTATTTTGTGCTCACCTATTTTTCATGTTACAGTCATCAAAATATTTATCTCTTATTCTTTTCCCTTGTTTATCCCGAATGCAATAGACGGGCTTGCAGAGTACTTAATGTTTGGCAGACAATGCTTCAAAAACTGGATTAAGGTTAAGTTAATATGGGGGTAGCAGGAAAGTTGAAAGGAATTAATGTTAAACGAAAGAATAAGAATAAATACAAAAGTGTAGAAAACTTGAATTCACAATCATTTCCAAAGCGAAGCGTAAATAAGTCGATTAAGCTGTGTTATATATGTAATTGCGTTTACTTTCCTTCTTAGTGTTTTTGTGTACATCTAGTAACAGACATGAGTATTATTATGTAATATTGTATTCCGCCTTACGACAATTTATATATATTGTATATATTTCTTCCACTATCGTTATTTTATACATACATATATACTTTTTTTTCCAAGTTATCAAAACAATTATACCAGTTAATTTTTTTTTTGTCTTTTCCAGATAAGAAGACTTCACTATTTGAAGAAATAGAGTAGCAAAAACGTATTTGACAATTTTTCGAAATATTTAGTTTTTTTTTTTCAAAACATGCTAAAACTGAAGTAATTGGCCACGCAACGAATTTTGAAAGGGACCAAATATAACAATAATAACTGAAACAGCATGTCACAGCCATCGTTTCGAAGTGATGTCTGTAAGTCGATGTCGAAAGTCCGTATCAGATCAAAGAGGTAGTTCGGTTTTACTTTGGCCTGTTTTAAGTTCGTGTTTATTAATTGGTGAACAGTCTTACGTGAGAGTAAGCAACCACCTTCGATTTTCCCTTCATTGCCAAAGAGTTTATACTTGAAATAAAAAATACCAATATATGTTTATGTATATATGAATATATCTACATATAGATGCACATATATATTTCAAAATGCTTTGTGAAAACGGTACCCACGAAAATTTGCCAGTGCTTTTAATGGCTGCTGCATTTTTGCTTATGACTATTTTGATAATTCCCACATCCACTTCACCTAATGAAATGCTTTTTATTCGACATGGAAGGTCCAGAGTTCGCCACTCTAATGAAAAGGACCATATACGTTGGGGATTACAAGCATTCGATAATCTTACTCTCGATTATGAAGGATATGATAATGACACTGCAATGTCGGGTAGTGGAAGTGATACCAGCATTGGACAACTTTTTGGTAGCGACTTTTGGTTAAATTCAGATAATAATGGAACATATATCGGCGTTAATCAAACAACTTTTATTCTGAGACAAGATCCTGTCAGCTCAATTGATATTGATACAATAAGCGTTCAAGCTCCGACAACCACTAGCCCATTTGGGGTAACAACATCCCAAATCCCCAGAAGGAAAAAGCTCCACAAAAAGAAAATAATGGAAAGCATTCGAAAAAATGTTAATAAGGGGTTGGAATATTTAAAGATGCATATGAATTTAGTCAATGATGATCAAATAGTTTTGAGTCAAGAATTATCCATGCAAAGAGAACAGAAGGGAGTTCAACAAAATGGAGAACTAGCGAGTAAGACAGTTCCAGGGTCCACTTTGTCCTTAAATTCCACGGAACGTAGTTTGTTAAAATTTATTATACCTATGCAAAATACAAATCAACAATTTTCCTCTCTTGGACAAAGAAGTAATCCACTCACAACTGCGAAAGAATATAAAACAAGTTCCCACATCGCAAGTGATTCCGGTAGTAATAGCAGTGATAGTTATGAGAGAAATTCGTTGCCAACCACTTCGTTAGTGCTGGCAGAACCCAACACCGACCAACGTAATGAAGCCGATTATGAATTGAATGATGGTCGCGATGATTATAGTCAGCCTCATCATCAACCAGGTGACATGGGACCAAATAACTCACCCAACACTAATGTGGGACTAAAAAGACTCAAGCCCTTAAGTCAAAACGAGGAAGATTCTCCTGATGTTAATTTCGAAGAAATTAATTTAGATGCAGGCGTAGATGACGATGGTGATGATTTGAATACTGGAATTGAAACTTATAATGCAGAGGACAGCAGAAATGGCTTTCGCACGGAAGAGTCGAGTAAAAGTACAGAGACAAATAAATATCTTGAAGGAGTCGTAGATGGTGCGAACGAAGATGAATTGTACGATTGGGATGAGATTAGCCGAAATAATCGCAGAAATTTAATGCGCGGTCGAGACGTTGTTACAAGGTTTTTACAAATTGTTGAAACACAACACTCATTGGGATCGAATTGCGAAGCAGGGACATCGTTGAATTTAGGTGAAGGTGTTGTCGATCGATATGCCCAAGACAGATTTAGAGTTGAAGCCGAGGTAGCAGTCAATCGAGCTAATATGCTAACAAGGTTAGTGAACTATTCCTTATTTAAAAATTTAACTTCTTAGCACGTTTTTGAAAGTGTGAAGCACAGCTTCGATTCAACTCACCATCATTAGTGGCGTAACAGCCCACGAAGCGCCAGAGCCTAGGTTTTCGCGCCTCCACTGTGTTGTGCGTGTTATAATTTTGAAACATGTGAAGAGGACCTACAGTTTATTGTCGGTTCCGAACGGCGAATTGGGAAGGCTTTCCGTGGCAGAGGTACCAGGAGGATTGTCAGTCGTTCGCTGGAGTTGGGCTGTTTTGTGCTCTTGCTTAGCAGTCCGACGCACTAATGATTAAGCCACGGCGCCCACAAAAATGTATTTCGCCAATCCAAAAATAAGTTGTAATATTGTTTGATAGATCTTGTAAAATGAAATAGAGGTTTCATTTTTAACTTTTTCTTTAAACATCCCGTCTACAAGCTAAGCTTCGGAATTGAAAAGACCGAGGCAATTTTAACACGGACAACACGGCATTTCTAGGGTTTCGTTCCAAAGGAATAACGAAACCCTTATGGAATCACTTCGGTGTCTGTCTGTCGCCTTTTACATATTTGACTATAAGTCATGAAATTTGGACTGAAATGGATCTAGGCGACCCAAAAACTAATCATGAATTCATTTGGGAATTAGTCATTGATTAAAGAAAATGTTAGTACTAATACTAACGCCCGAAAAAACTTTTATTAACTTTGATGGTCGATATGGGTGTCATTGGAAAGGGGGCGGTGTCCTGATTATGAAAATGTCTGTCTGTCTGTCATTAGGCTTTAATCTTGGTAATTAGCGAACCACTAAGAATTAGGAAATGGAACTTCGTCAAAAAATGTATTTCACTTGTCTAAGGAAAGTTCAGGTAAAAAAATTTAAAAAAAATTCATATTAGCAAAAAGCTTAGTACCAATACTAAATTTGAAAAAAAAATGTCTTTTACCAATTCCTTGATATGGATATCGTTGGAAAGAGGATGATAGTTAGATCAAAAAGTTGTACTAAGGTAATCACCTTACTCTTATTGGTAAGAAGTTATTAGCCAACAAACTGCCAAACACTGACTTGTGTACCGTGTCCCCCACCTTACTTTCTAGAATATTTGACCAAAAAATCTGAAAAAATTGAAAGTATGGGGCAACTCATCGCAATACCCCAAAATTATCCGAAAATCGTGTATGATTTTTTGCTGATACTAAAATAAATTAATCACTAACTTTTTTTGGAAAAAAAATTGCACGGGAATATATTAAGTGAGATACCATCGGATAGGTCTTGTAAAATAAAATAGAGTTTTCATTTTGAACTTTTCATTTGGAAGTTAAGTTTTCGTATTAAGCTTCAAAGTCGAAAAAAGGCGTCCCCCCTCTTATTTCTAGACCCGCTGGTCTAAAAATCTGGAATGTAGGTTTGTGTTAAAATTGGTTTGAGCACTCTGGCTTTAATAGTTTTCGAGAAATTCGCTAAAAACCAAAAAACAACATTCGAATTTTGAAGATCCGAAAACGCCATTTTGTAGATCTCGGCGAAAGAACAATAAAATATTATATAGAAAAAATTATTTTCATACAATTTGTCGAGATATTAACGATTTAAATCGAATCAGTTTTCTGCAAAAAACGATGAACTGACGGCAGTCTCAGTGTCGCTTGCGGCATTTCATCCCCTAAATGCACCAAAGCAATTTTCACACGGCTGGCACGATCAGCAAATGGGAAAGGATTTTCTTTTGTTCAGTTTCGTTCGAAATGAAAAGAAGAATTTTAATGAATGAACAGTGAATTGAGTTTAATTTGATTTGACTATTTTAGTTTGTTAATTTCTTAGACTTATATTAAGTCTAAGCTACTAATCTGTTTGCGAACGAAACCCTCGGCGGGTGAGTAAAATTTACACTTGGTCGGTTTTTTTTTAATATTACCTGTTTGCTTAATCCAAATTACATTTCCTAACCATTTTCCATTTTATTGAATTGTTTCTTTTTTTCATTCATTTTTTTTACTATTCTTCTTAATAGTAAAGCGATGTTATTGTATTAAAATTCAATGGTTATCATAAGTTATTTACTTCGTTTTCATCTAAACAGCTACAATTTTCTTCTTCATAAGAATTCGCCTATTAATTGCCTAACCACATATAATATGCTATTGTTCTAACTTGCTGAAGTACAGAAAATATTTCTTGTGACAGCGTACACAATACTAAGTGGTTCGTTTAATTGAAACAATAGATACAAGTCAACATATAGGGTGTCCCCCAATCTTATGTAAAGATTAATATTGAGATCCTTTTTTTCGAAAATAGTAAAAAGTAATTAGAATATGCTTAAAAGAAACTGTCATTGTTAGCGTGTTATATGGTGTACACAAAAAGTATTAGACGAAACTAAAATATTGGTCAAAATACAAAACTGGATTAAAACGTACAATTTTTTTCTTACTGTTTTTTTCAGAATTTTTAAAATGTCATCATATTCAGTTCAGTCATCTGTAAATCTTCTTCACGCGTCTGTTTTATCTATGGTCGAGTTTGATGACGACATTTTTGCAGCTGGTAATTGTTTCGATTGGAATCAGCATCCTTCACAACCAGGTCTATTTTGTCCATTTGCATACCGATTACCACCGCCAAATCACGGAGCACTGTTTGCTAAAGACCTAGCAACCGAATACCATTACCTAGGAAACACATCCGAGTGGTTTTTTTTAGCAAGGAAAAATGCTGAGAAGGTGATAGCCAGAAATGATCAATATGTCAAAGGTAAAATAACGCCATCGATGATATTATTGATTGCTATGCGAATAATAAGAAAGCTAGACAGTTTGATGACTTGTAACAAACTATGCTATAGTTATGCAATAATTAACTATTTATATACAGCTGATATTGCAAAAGTTGACGATCGTTTGAACATTCATTATCTAATAAGCCTAACAGCTCCGCACTGATCTAAATATATGCAAACTATTTTATAAAACTTTTAGACAACTAATCAATGGCCATTATAAAAGCATTTAAAATCAAAAGTTGAACATCTTCACGGTGTTTATTTTGCAGCTGAGGAATTTATTCACGTTTTGAATATTGGATCTATATCTAACTTTTACAACTCGTATGGCCTATAAAAAGCAAGCGCGACATAAAGAATGGTTTTACAGTACATGTCATTAGTCACTGCAGATTGCATTTTTATTTAGCCACGCATTTTTTTGATTCGTAATGAATCTACTCCAGAATACAACTGCCGATATAAGTAGTATGAGTTACTAAAGCTTTCTGAGATGAAATAAGGTTTCAATTTTTTCTCATTAACTTAAAGCAATCATTAAAGTAATAGACGTGTTTTTAAATTAATAATTACCATTTTCCTTTTTTATTCAAGCTTTTCATTTATACTCAAATAAGACAGAGGAACGCATTGAAGAAGATACATTATTCGTACGATATGAGGATGGCAGATGGTCGAAGCCTTATTACGATTGTGGAGGTGGAAATATTTGGATGCTAACGTACACAGTCCCTTTTTTTGGATATGAAAATGGAACATATTTTTTTAAGTAAGTCTACCTTATAAAACTAAAGCAAACTATCGAGACGTATTAAAAAAAATTCAAGACCGCAATGTCTTCGAAGAATGATTGTGTTATCATGAAAACGGTACCATACATTATGCATTAACAGTTACAGAAAGCAACAGGTTATTTATTAGATTGAACAATATTTATAGATTCTTTTGGTCTCTATTTTATAATTTTCTATATGTTAAGTCTAATCTTTTCTCATTTATATGTATACTTTCTAATTGCACAATAAAAGAGGTACGTCTGGTATAGATATTGATTTACGACGTGTGGACATTGATCAATGTCCTCAACGTAATACACCTGGAGCAACTCAACCACTAAATATTTTTGCTGGCACTGATAAATGTAAGCAGCGGACCACAATGGTAAATATTACTTAATAACATATTTACCTACTAGAATTTTTTTATTTGGTCACCCAATCCTTCACACCAGCAAAAACGTCTACGTTTTTTCATCTCACTCTCTTTAAAGATAAAAAAAACTCTTCATATGTGTGTGTTTGTGCTTAATTAATATTATTATTACTAAGCATTTTGTAAATATTACTTAATAATATATTTATCTACTAGCGATATTTAGAATTTTTTCATTTGGTCACCCAATCCTTCACACCAACAAAAACGTCTACGTTTTTTCATCTCAATCTCTTTAAAGATAAAAAAAACTCTTCATATGTGTGTGTTTGTGCTTAATTAGTATTATTTTTACTAAGCATTTTGTAAATTGTCAATAAATTACAAATCTATAAATGTAAATTAGTGCTCGCTACCACGGCTTTAGACTATGTATACTGTTTAATTTATCTTCAGTAATACTTCAATATTCTAAAAGAGTATTAATGTCAGGTATAATGCACTGATTTTAACTGCATTTAGCCAGCACGTTAACAGTGCCTTGCAAAAGTATTCGTAATTTGATTATTTTGCCTTAAAAAAGTAATAAACACAGTAATTTTATGCGTAGGAACATATTTTTCGCCTTGTCTTTTTGTCTTTAGTATTTCTTAAAAAGATAAAGACAAGGAAAAAAATGAAAAAAAATAAGTTCTTACGCCTTAAATTAGCCTGTTTATTACGTTTTTAAGGCGAAATAATCCAATTACGAATACTTTATCAAGGCACTGTATCACTAAGTATGCGCCGCGGCTTGAATGCTTAGTGCGTAGAGCTGTTGAGCGAGAGTACCCGGGTTCGAATCCAGACCGGGAAAATAACACCACAAACAACATTCATTGATTCACTTCCAGCAAAAAATTGACAATCCTCCTGGAGTAATCTCTGTCATGGAAAGCTATCGCAATTCGCCGTTTGGAACCGGCATTAAACAGTAGGTCCCCTTCATATGTGTGAAATTATAATGCGCGTACCACAGTGGATGCGCAAAAAAGCTATGCTCTGGCCCTGTATGGACTGTTACGCAGATTATTTTATTTTTTAATTTATCACTAAGACTGGCAGCAGAAATCATAACAGAAATTTATATTATCTTTTGTTTTTGCCCAATGTTATATATACATAATCTGACCCACTGTCAATAAATGATCAGCTTATTATGATTCTTAAATTAACTTTACTTATTTCATTTCATTTCATTTATTCATTCACTTAAGACTAAGTTTACAACATATATTATTACAGCATATTTAGAAGAAAATGATCATTCTGTAACTAATTAAATGTTAATAAATGATTAGCTTATTATGATTCTTAAAATAACTCTACTTATTATTTCGTTATGATGAAAAAAAAAAAAATGCTACAAAAAGATTAAGCATGCATTTGAACCCTCGTAAAGTATCTTTCTAGACAATTTCATTAAACATCATTTTAAAACTTGCGAATAAAATAAAATAATCGATTTACTAAAATCGTCAGAAGAGTCTTCATTAAACTCTTAATATTTTTATAGCACAAGCTTATGTTATGAACTAAAAGCTATAAACTTACTAAAACTATTTCTTATACAATACTTTAAATTTATGAATAGTGTGAAGCTCTAAAAGGGCTAGGCTTCAGGCGTGGATCGTACAAATGTATTTGTCGAAAAGGATTCTACTTTCCAGACACGTTATCTATGCAAAAGTTCTTCAATGGCAGTGTCTTAGAAGAGGAGTATGAAAAGCTTATGTTGGTGAGTTGTTTATGCTTGTATTTATTTACAAGTCAATTTGTTTTGATTATACGATGAAATATGATAATATAACTTACATGCATTAAATTTGAAATAAATATTAATAAAAAGGGAAAGAATTCTACATACAACATCGTTCACGAATATGAGTGTTTACCATGTGCCGAAGGTTGCGATTCATGCGAAGATAATTCTCCATGCATTGCTGCTCTTAATTGGCCAATGCGTACCAGTATACTAGTACTGGCGTGCACCATTATCGGATTATTACCACCAGCTGCATGGTTTACATTTCGCTATCAGCAGGTTAAGGTACGTAATTATTGGAACAAAAACTAACATCTTTTTTTATGTACAAACTAGCTGTACCCGGCGCGCAACTAATAACTCCAAATGTATTTAACATATAATTCTGTCTTGAATTTAAAGTATTCATCAAGACGGATTTTACATGATTCTTCCAGATTTTTAGGCAAAAGGGTGTGGAGCTTTATATCTTTTCGACGGTACTTTTCACCGACAAAACCCGAAATCTCATTTTTCAAGCCCTTTTGGTTGATATATCACTCGACAGGATCAGGTGAACTTTGAAAGTCAGCCCCACTTCAACCCCCAAACAAATTGGTACCAAAATATTTTCAATAGAATTCTGAACAAAGTTGCAAAGACATCAATGCTCTATCTCGTACCATTTAGAAGTCTATAAAGGACAAACAAACAAACAAGCATTAATTTTTATATGCGACGCATATTCACTCTACCGTCGACGATCGACTGAAAATGGTGGAAAATCCATCATTTTAAAAGTGAGAAACAATGATGTTGAAGTTGATAATCGTTGGGTTGTACTGTATTCTTACTTAAATTTTAAATCTTCGTAGACTTTGAAATTACTTTCTAAATTCTTACTTAACATTTTAAATCTACGTAGACATTGAAAACACTTTCAAGTTCTAACTAAAAATTTTAAATTTACGTAGACTTTGAAAACATAACGGTACTTTTCACTAACTCGAAAGAAAGCTCAATCTCATTTTCAAAGACCTTTTGGTTAAAAACATGCAAGACGCGCCTTGCTACGTATAAAATAAATCAAATTTAGAAAAAGTCACAGGAGGGAACCCTTTTCGCAACTTTATAGTTTTATCTTTCCAACGGTACTTTTCACCGACAAAACCGAAACGAAAGAAAGCTCAATCTCATTTTCAAAGACCTTTTGGTTGATATATAACTTGACAGGATCAGGTGAACTTTGAAAGTCAGCGCCAACGTCACGTCAATAGGAAGATAAATTTAGCTGGAGCGTTTATGGCCATATGATCGATATGGCCGAGACATTGTAGTCAATGAATTTTCCCCTCGTGGACTTTACCCATATCTTTGTACTGCTCATAAAGTTTTCTGCTCCTTTAGCTTTCCCCAAAGACAGGAAGACATATTCGCCGATGGACTCTTTGTCGTATATAGTATTAATTTTTTTTTAATTTACTAATATTGTCAATTAAATACAAATTTTATATTGAACATATAGCGGTTAAACGCGATTGCAAGTTTTTCCCTTTTTTCGGCAACTGAATCATATATCAAGCAAGATGGAAATCCTACTATTCAGACTAATATTGAAAGCAAATAGACGCGTTTCAAAGATTTGCATTGTCTCTAGAAATTAGAAGCTACCGTTCCGTAATCCAAAATCGTTTGCCACAAATTTGACAAAAACCCTTGAAGACTTGGCCTTGTGGTTTGTCTTGCTTCTCAAGTTAATGGCGTAAAATACAGAAGAAATTATAACATTAATTTTCTCTTCTATCCGCGCAAATTCTATGATTTTAGGAACAGTATACAATTATAGATAAGAACGCGACACCCTCCCTTTATAAAAATAAATTGAAAACATTGAACAATGAATAATGAATAATATTCTCGTCGCGTTAATGTTCATTTTCCAAATATAAATCAATACCGTTTCTAGGTTGTACGTGCTGCAAGTCCGGCTTTGTTACGGGTCATAGCCATGGGTGCATTCTTTATTTACTGCACAGTGAGTTTATACAAAATAAAATAAAACAAGGAACTCAATCTCAGCATTTTAATTTTTACAGACTATTGTAATGTATCCTAATCCGTCTATCTACACGTGCACAGCCAAAATATGGCTGCGGGAACTCGGATTTTCATTAACATACGGTGCTTTAATGCTTAAAACATGGCGGTAAGCAAATAAAATAATCTTTAATCAATTAGGTTGAATTGTTTCTACTATGAACATTTACCTTAAACGGCGTCAAAAATTATATATATCATGGATATACATATATAAATTTTAATATTTATTAAAACTAATAAATCTTTATTTCAACTTTACCTCATTTTAAATTTCTGCTTAGTTTTCAGCCTAACATTTTAATTATGAAAATTATCTTATAACAAGTTATAAGAGCAATGCTAATTAAAGAATTTGATATACATAATTGAATGTGTGGAAAAAATGCATTAAATTCGAAATTGTAAAGTCTTCACGTTCGTTTCCTGACACCAACTTAATATTTGAGCTAGTTCCATACTAAGGAAGGTTTACATGCAATATAAATAAATAATACAGCCTGGTCGCAGTTGTAAAGTCGGAAAATAGTTTCTTTAAGATCAAGTAACTACTTTCATATCAGTTTTTAGTCTAACGAAATATACAAAATACAGTACCTAGCGGATATAAGAAAAATCAAATAAGAAAAAAACGCTTCAAAGAAACAAACAACAATGCACCCTGTCCTTTCCCATATTAATTACCACTTTCATTCGGTTCGCAAATGTTTGTATTGCTTTTTAGAAAACGTATTTTCTTATAGACGTTTTTCTTTTATAAGAAAACTATTTTCTTATATCCGTTTCTCTCATAAAATAAAAAAAACGGTTAAAAGAAAAAGATTCCTTGGAATGTTAGTTTTTTTTATATTCGTTAAATACTGTAATACTGTTTTAAACAGATCGCAAATTTAAGAAATTGTAGTACGATCATCTCAAGTAATCTACTGCTATAAGCCATAACATATATTGCAGAAACCACAACAACTACACTCACTTGAAGCAACTGATTAAAATCAAGTAATGTTCGCAGGGAAAAAAATCATTCACTGAGCAATTGTTAATAGAAATAATTTGGTGTCTTAAATTCCGCACAGAAAATATTAATAATACAACATATATTATACTGCGTCTTCTTAGGTATTGGCAATCATTAAAATAATAAGCTAATGATATAACCTTTTGAAAGTATGTAAAAAAAACATCCAAAGTTTAGGACGTAAATGCGCTGTGTAGTATATAGTGTAATATATATATAACACAATCTTTTTTTTGTTTTTGTGCTTTAATATAATAAAAGTGTTAATTGAGTTACTATCATTTTTTTGTTTAAGAATATCAGTGATATTTCGAGTACGCTCAGCAAAAGCTGTTAAAATAACGGATGCAGCATTACTTAAAAGGCTTGGAGTTATATGCGGTGTAATAGGTACATGTTTACTAGTCCGTACACTAGTATCGCCTCCAGAAGTAGTCGTTGGGAGAACAGCTGACGATTTAAAAGCCTTTTTATGCAAAACAGATTGGTGGGATTACACATTCACTTCAAGTAAGCTCATAATAGAATGCAAGTACATTTATATCTTAATTTTAGTATCTAAATAATGCCACATCTAAGACAATTAAAAATAGATAAGTATCAATTCAATGACTAAGGGGTTTTTATGTTCTTTTACAATATCATTTGAGCAGAAAAACGCAAACGTTTTTTTTTTTGGGATATTTTGTCAGAAGAATTCCCATTGACGTTTTGATTTTATTGACCTGTTTCTAAAGAAATTAATTATATACAGATTTGTTTTAAATGTATCTGCCAGCGATGAGTCCATATTTTTGTACACATTGGAGTATATTATTTAAAAGCCGATGTTGCCGCAACGAACATCATTGCCATAGAAAGAAGTGTTTTTTTACGCCAAAAGTTTTCTTTTTACATTTAAATAAAAAGTGATTTTTCAAAACTTCTGTATTGCAGTGGAAGTACTGTTTCTTGCTTGGGGAGTTCGGTTGTGTATTATGGTACGCAAAGCTCCGTCAGAATTTAATGAAAGTCGCTTCATATCAATGGCAATTTACAATGAATTCCTGCTTACATGCTTTCTGAACGTCTCGATGTGAGTATTTTTGTTCTTAACTAAAATCATGCTTATATTATTTGTTCTATACTGGTATTGTGGTACGGTAATAGTTATAACCAAAAAAAACGTTCTTTTTAGGTTGTTCCTGCAATCGCCAGCAAACCCTGATTTACTGTACATAATATTTTTTTGTCATACGCAGCTAACAGTGACATTACTTTTGGGTTTAATATTTGGAAGCAAGGTATGCCTGTATTCATCAATAAATTTATCCAGTTAAACATATATTTAAGAAATAAAAATAAATCCGTTCAGCCACGAAATATAAAATATTATTGTATTATGAGATATCCATATGTTTAATAAGACATTTACCGGTATGTAACGAGCGGTAAGTTTTGGTTTTCATACTAACAAATCTGAAAGTCTAAATAAGGATATGAGTAACAATGCACAAGCTAACATAACTACAATAACAACTCAAATCTATCCGATCCCATATACTCTATTTCTGCACGTGTCCTTCAAATTTGTTTGGTCTTCTATGCCGAAACATTTTTCTTTAATTTTAATACTTCATAAAGCAAGTTGAGAACTTGCGCTGGGGGCTAGCACATGTCATTAAATCTTTTGCTAGAAACTGGACTTTTCTTAATGGATTTAACTTTTAAAAAGTCCATAAGTATGAACTTACAAAAGAAAATAAATTATATGTTATAATGTGAAAAGAGTTATAAGGTCATAATATGAAATGTAAATGTAAAAACACCACATTTTGTTTACATGATTTCAGGTATACATTGTATTACGAAGTGGAAAGGCACACCAGGAGTGCATTGGGATGGGAGCTAAATCCTCAGGCGCAAAGTTCAATTTTCGTCCGCAGGTTCGGACTTTCGCCAACCCAAGTTCAGCAACAACATCTACAGCACAGCTAGGTAAGAATAGTTCAACTTATTTTCAACATTTAGTTTGTAGGGCTCGTCTTAAATAACCCTACTTTCGCTGTGTATATTTGTGTAAGAGAAATCAATATTTATATAACTTTCGATTTATTTAACAATATAAGCAATTTTATAATGCTTTCCTAAATACCGATAAGGAATTGAATAAACTAAATTTTTATCGGATATTGCTTACTTCAAAGACTTATGAACAAAAATGATAAAAATCTGAAGCTTAATTTTTCATTTCATTTTATTAATTCCATTTGTTACAGAAACAAAACTGTCTGACCAAGAAGCACTGGAAGAGGTTCGTTTACTCAGTGTGCAGTTACAACGTATTCAAGAAATGGCACCACCTAAGGGTATCGCAGTAATGACAATATCGCAGCTACTTGATGGATTAAAAACCAACCCAAGCAGTCAATTGCAAACATCGACATCAATATTGCAGCAACAAAGTATTACATCTAGTCTTCCGATATTTTCACCAAATAATGAAATTCAGAAATTTCAACAAAATAATAATTTTGCAACACTACTACCCGTCACGACGACAAACATTAACACGCAAATCATAAAACCAATCGCCGTATTAGAAAAATCAGTAAATACCTTGGTGACTGGTGACGACTTCCTACGGAAATACATACATGAAACTGCAAATACACCATGTCGCCAATGCACGCAATCCGACATTAGCCAACCAACGCCATTATCTTGCCAACAGCTAGGTTCACCGCAACCAGAGGGTAGTATAAGTTTCTCCAATATTAAATTAGATTGCATGTGTTCACATCCAGGTGATTTAGATCGCATTTGTGGGACTCATGAAAAAAATTTCGTTACAAAACAGCCGTTAACAAAATCTGTAGCAACAAATACAATGACCACACCTACACTTCGTTGCGGAAGACGTGGCTCCAGAACGAAAACAAAAACTGCAAAATATTACAGTTCTACCAATCTTGGGATAACAAAATCCGCTTTCAAAGGCAAATTAGCAGCAGCAAGAAATAAATTAGATGACGATATAAATTCAAGCACTATAAATTGTGATAATCATAAAAGTAGTGAACATTTTTTAATTTGTGATAGTTGTAGAAATAAGTTAAGTAATAGTTTAAAGAAATTGTCTTGTTCGTCTTCCGCCTTTGAAGGAAATGGAATTGTGACACATCGAAGCAACGAATTATTAGATAGATCTACCTGTGAAGGCCTATCTGCTATTACGGGTAGTTTTGGTAGCACAACAAGCACAATTGCAGGCTGTGGGGCCATAGGTAATAGCATACACGGATTAAATGTAATTCATAAAAAAATTCATTCCACCGATGATGTAACATTTTATACGACTGATGATGACAGTGGAGAAAATGGAAATTCCGAATTTAATAAAATTGAATATCTGATGAAAATAGACGACAATCTATCTACATCTTCATCAACAAGTATATTACCTGCAAATACTTCCAGCAAATGCCAACAAAAACTAGATAAAAACGAAAGTCAAAGTACGGCATCATCAGCGTCAAGCGGAGCAAAGCAAAATAGTGATGCAGCTCGCGCACCACGTCGACCTGATAAGCTTCTACTAGATTTGAACGACCGTTCGAAATATACGAAAGAAGTTTCAGTTTAAACACCGAAAATCAAACTTTTTTTATCTGTAGCCTAATGTTAAAAGTAAGATATTTTTTAAGAAAAGACCACCAAATAAAATCTATATGAACCTAAAAAACTGTTTCGAAAATCATTATATCATTAAGTATTTATTGAAACATAAAAAAAGCTAGAAAAAAAAACATGCACTCCAATGATCGCAAACAAGGTATTTGTTTTAATTAATAATAATTTTAAAAAGAGTGTGTTAGTATATTGAATATATTAGGTATATGGTTATAATACATTCCGACCTGAGCGCCAGAGATTAGTTTGCGATCCCTGGATAGCATTTTTTGATGAATAAAAAGATTTGAAAATATTCAAATTTGCATATCCCTTCAAATTATTATTACCGTTTACGTTGTTTATACGACTAATATGTAAGTTTAGGTAAACTCACAAGCATTTAAAATAATAGCTTACATTCGATGAGAAATTAGTTTTGCATACGTTTGTATCATAAAAAGGATTTATTTATGAAAAAAGTTTCAAAGTAAACTAAGTGTAACTCAGAAATATGTTAAAAATAATGTAAAAAAAGTCTTTAAACTGATAGTTATTTACAAAAGAGTTTAACATTAATAAATAAATAGTTTAGTAAATTTGTTAACATATTAGTTTTGTTTTCATCCTTATTCTATTAACTGTGGATACAGAAATAAGACTGGCGACTCAGAAAACATGAATTTCATTAGCTGCCATTTTGTTACTTCAACTCTGTTTATCTGACAAGGATAGGTAGATGCTGTTAATTAAGTGATCTGTAAATGTATGGTCAAGCTTCTTCAAAATGTTAAAAATTTCGTATTCATTTTGTCATTTAAAGACTGATCAGATGTTAGCATTTAATGAATATGTGAATATACCTATACGTTAGCCTTATTTCGAGACAATATGGAGAAATAGGGGATAAACATAACGTCCACTCAGCCGTATAAAATCATTTTGCGTTAATATAGTGTTTACGAAAACCTTTTAAGGAAAATAGTAAAAATGAAATAATTAAGTTATGGAACTGCCAAGTGACATTTTCCCGATAAAAGCAATAATCTCGCTAAATAAATGCAAAAATAATTAGCCTCAAAAAAATGGTTTGGAAAAAAAAACAAACGGAAAAAATGTATGATGGGACCATATTTTTCCATACCATATTTTTCTTAATGTCATAAGAACCCCTGCAAGGAGCTAACAGCTTTTTCATTACTCATTGCCTCTTGAGGCGGCAAGATTAAATGACATGCATTTGATTGGAGCTTTGGGCACTTACAGGTGCGTACAAGTTGAAACGGATTTAGGTGTAAATAATCCATAAATCCACTCGACATCGACTATTCCATTTGAATTTTAGCTACAATAAATTTTTGGCAATTTTGGGATCGTACGCGTACCCTTGTACTTTCTTTTCTGTGACCATTTTGTCCTTCAATCGGGTCGGTGATCCCTCCTTACCATTAAACCTTTCTCTAGTACAAATTTTGTCATACGTATACAAATGGTATTTATGATTACGATAATATAATTGCCGTAACATATAATTCATCACAGACTACATGTAGTATATATATTTCTATTGCAAATAAATTCCACTCATGCAACCTAATTCCAGCGCCGGAAAAACGACATAGAATGTTCATGTACTTCACCCGAAATTTCAGTAATAGTAACAAAATAGATTTCTCTCAATTTCTTCCAACTTTACGTCTGCAGAAATTAAAAACTGTTTATAAAAATCGCTTATGATTTCGCAATGATTACGACTTAACACAAATGCTATTTCACTGCGCCTAAGTTTTCTCTACATCTTTGCACCTTCGCCGCAGATATGTATGTAATGTATTCCCGGCGCATGGATATAAATGTTTCGAAAATACTTTACCACACAAAATATATTTCGATAAACGAAAAAAATGCAGGAGGAAACAAAATACAATATTTTCCGTGTGCTACAAGTGCGTCAGCTAGAAGTAGCCAGAATTATCCGTAGCAATTATTTATATCCTGATACGACCGCAATCATTGGCTTTAATTCGATAGCGGTTTTCGGCAGATACAGGAACGTACATATTTAAACAAGACTGTGCTGAAGCAACAATTTACTCATTATCAGCTATTAAATTTTAGCTTTAATTACAGGACTTGCGAAGTCTTTTTGCTATGGGATGCAACATACTCCGAATCAGATACGAAATATGCGGGTTATTTAGCATTATCAGAAGTGCAGTGGATGCGATCAATATTACTGAGCTATTGTGATAACGTATGCGTATTACAGGACAGATTTGGACCACAGGATTTGCAATATAGTGCTGCCAGGGTTATCTTAATAATCCGACGGACATAATCTAACAACGAACTAGTTTACACAAACGAAGGTACAGGAAATACATAACAATAACATTGTTGGTACTAAAGTTGTTACTACGCGTTACAGGAGTGAATGGAGCTAAAGCAATTGCGTTGTAGTTTTGCGACATGAACTCGGGCGGCTTGAAACAGAAGCGTAGTGATAAAACTGGAATTAATGGGAATCAAAGTAGTGGACGTTTTAAGGTGCAGTGAATACTTTTAAAATAACATTATTACTATAACTTTTGCGACTAATTACAGAAATGACTGGAACCTAAACAATTGCGATGCAAGTTTGCGACACATCCGAGCGGCTTGGAGCAGATGCGTTGTGATGAAACTATTGTGCACAAATTAATGTGGCCTTAATACGAATTAAAATTATGAAAGCTTTAATGTGCAGTCAGTATTTTTGCTTTCGCATTTGCACTACAGTTCTTATTATGCATAACACGAGTGACATTGTATAAAGCACGTGCATTACTATATTGCGGCAAGTACACAGTGGATAGAAGCAGACACCCAGACAACGGATTATTTTGCACAAATTAGAGCGGGATCAATGTGAGTCAAATCGTTAAGAAATTTCGTTATTATTTGTACACGTTCATATATACTAAAGCTGCAATCTCTATTTCATAGGCTGCGCCGGCTCCTGTTGCTGCGATATTTTAACATCACAATGCCTAACACCGTCTCCAACTGCTCGGCCAACTGCAACTGTGGAAGCGTACATCCATATGGCCACGGCGAGAATTTAAAGAGCGACACGAAGAATATAACACCGCACATTCTCAAGTCATCCAATATATAATTCCGTGTTTTCTGACACTGCAAGTCGGAACATTTACAACAGCCTCGCTAATGGAAGCAGCAACGTTCTTGTACAGCATATTAGGGTTAATAGTGATACAACAAGGCAGAATCGCCGTCAGTAATTAAAGTGTATCCTCTTTTTAACAAATGTGAATCATGCAAACCCACCACACGCCATTAAGTGCCAAACGCAGTAACGAGTACACACTTTCTCCGAGCTTAGTGTCCAACCGTAACAACATTCCAATTTATAATAAATGCGATTATGTTTTAAAAGTGAATAAATATAGAATGCTATCGGCAAAGGAACAACTGTTTGAAAATATTAATGCGGTATGCTCATTAGGTGTATTGTTTAGAAGGATTAATTATTTATTGTAACAATGTATTTGCTGTGATGTGCCGCTGATCAATATTAGATAATTTCGGGTTTAAGCAGTTTGCAGAAAGATGGTTTGTATGTCGACTAGAGCCTTCGCAAAAAAACCAAGACGTTTTTGGTTCTAAGCGGTTTGCAGAAAGGTGGTTAATATGCTCACCTGCACGTCGCAGTTTAGTTGTTTTACATTTCTATACTATGAAGTAGTGCGAGGTGGGGTGCGTTAAGTAATTGTAATAGTAATTGATCTTATAATAAGGTCTTGACTGGCGTGCTTTATTTTATAGTTTGTTAGAACACTGAGTCGCGGCTGTTGAGAGAAGTAGAGCTATTATTACAGTACGATAATTCCTCGTGGCAATTAGAAATCCCCGCGTTATCTTTATGCAAGCTTTTATTCGACCAGGGAGTACAAGCTGTGCAAGTCCATTTGTGTATCCAATGTAGCTTGTAATTCTGCATCCATGTCTGATTGGGTATTAATTAGGCGCGGGTTTTTGGACCAATTGGCAATCCGCTACGGAGTTTACGAGTAAAGAATAGTACAATATGCCTGAGCAACAACTTGCGGGTCTGATGTGTGGCTTGCAAACTCGTCGGTAAATGGGGTCAAAATATAATTCTGATGCATTGTTAATATTTCTACGAATACAAAGGACTTGTGCATTGTTCTTGGGAGTGAAAGGGCAATCTAAATCAGAATGTATTACATGTAAGCACCTTATTATTAGTAGCAGGGGACCACAATGTTATTTTTTGGTGTACATTGGACGTGTGGCTGTATTCGCCTGGACATTTCTTGGCGTGTAGTAGCCGCAGCAATCACCGCCTGACTCAACTGTTCCAGGATACTTTGTCAGAGTGGTGTTTTATTTTAATTGAACGCTGTAAGTTGTGTTTACCCGGTAAGGATGCGTTGACTACGGCATTTCTCTGGCACCTTTTTAACATTAGGAATTTCTTTTCTGGACCCATACGGTGTGTGTGGACCCAATGGGAGGCAAGTGTGAATATTTCCGAAGCCGATTGTTTTATTGTGACAGTCTGAAGGCACTAGGGGGTGGTGTATGCAAAAGTAGGATTCTGATGCATTGTAGGTGTTTCTACGAATACTGCGGACCTGTGCGTTATTTTTTTGAGTGAAAGGGCAATCTTTATTGGAATGTTTGCCAACAGCTAGGTTCACCGCAACCAGAGGGTAGTATAAGTTTCTCTAATATTAAATTAGATTGCATGTGTTCACATCCAGGTGATTTAGATCGCATTTGTGGGACTCATGAAAAAAATTTCGTTACAAAACAGCCGTTAACAAAATCTGTAGCAACAAATACAATGACCACACCTACACTTCGTTGCGGAAGACGTGGCTCCAGAACGAAAACAAAAACTGCAAAATATTACAGTTCTACCAATCTTGGGGTAACAAAATCCGCTTTCAAAGGCAAATTAGCAGCAGCAAGAAATAAATTAGATGACGATATAAATTCAAGCACTATAAATTGTGATAATCATAAAAGTAGTGAACATTTTTTAATTTGTGATAGTTGTAGAAATAAGTTAAGTAATAGTTTAAAGAAATTGTCTTGTTCGTCTTCCGCCTTTGAAGGAAATGGAATTGTGACACATCAAAGCAACGAATTATTAGATAGATCTACCTGTGAAGGCCTATCTGCTATTACGGGTAGTTTTGGTAGCACAACAAGCACAATTGCAGGCTGTGGGGCCATAGGTAATAGCATACACGGATTAAATGTAATTCATAAAAAAATTCATTCCACCGATGATGTAACATTTTATACGACTGATGATGACAGTGGAGAAAATGGAAATTCCGAATTTAATAAAATTGAATATCTGATGAAAATAGACGACAATCTATCTACATCTTCATCAACAAGTATATTACCTGCAAATACTTCCAGCAAATGCCAACAAAAACTAGATAAAAACGAAAGTCAAAGTACGGCATCATCAGCGTCAAGCGGAGCAAAGCAAAATAGTGATGCAGCTCGCGCACCACGTCGACCTGATAAGCTTCTACTAGATTTGAACGACCGTTCGAAATATACAAAAGAAGTTTCAGTTTAAACACCGAAAATCAAACTTTTTTTATCTGTAGCCTAATGTTAAAAGTAAGATATTTTTTAAGAAAAGACCACCAAATAAAATCTATATGAACCTAAAAAACTGTTTCGAAAATCATTATATCATTAAGTATTTATTGAAACATAAAAAAAGCTAAAAAAAAAAAAAACATGCACTCCAATGATCGCAAACAAGGTATTTGTTTTAATTAATAATAATTTTAAAAAGAGTGTGTTAGTATATTGAATATATTAGGTATATTGTTATAATACATTCCGACCTGAGCGCCAGAGATTAGTTTGCGATCCCTGGAAAGCATTTTTTGATGAATAAAAAGATTTGAAAATATTCAAATTTGCATATCCCTTCAAATTATTATTACCGTTTACGTTGTTTATACGACTAATATGTAAGTTTAGGTAAACTCACAAGCATTTAAAATAATAGCTTACATTCGATGAGAAATTAGTTTTGCATACGTTTGTATCATAAAAAGGATTTATTTATGAAAAAAGTTTCAAAGTAAACTAAGTGTAACTCAGAAATATGTTAAAAATAATGTAAAAAAGTCTTTAAACTGATAGTTATTTACAAAAGAGTTTAACATTAATAAATAAATAGTTTAGTAAATTTGTTAACATATTAGTTTTGTTTTCATCCTTATTCTATTAACTGTGGATACAGAAATAAGACTGGCGACTCAGAAAACATGAATTTCATTAGCTGCCATTTTGTTACTTCAACTCTGTTTATCTGACAAGGATAGGTAGGTGCTGTTAATTAAGTGATCTGTAAATGTATGGTCAAGCTTCTTCAAAATGTTAAAAATTTCGTATTCATTTTGTCATTTAAAGACTGATCAGATGTTAGCATTTAATGAATATGTGAATATACCTATACGTTAGCCTTATTTCGAAACAATATGGAGAAATAGGGGATAAACATAACGTCCACTCAGCCGTATAAAATCATTTTGCGTTAATATAGTGTTTACGAAAACCTTTTTAGGAAAATAGTAAAAATGAAATAATTAAGTTATGGAACTGCCAAGTGACATTTTCCCGACAAAAGCAATAATCTCGCTAAATAAATGCAAAAATAATTAGCCTCAAAAAAATGGTTTGGAAAAAAAAACAAACGGAAAAAATGTATGATGGGACCATATTTTTCCATACCATATTTTTCTTAATGCCATAAGAACCCCTGTAAGGAGCTAACAGCTTTTTCATTACTCATTGCCTCTTGAGGCGGCAAGATTAAATGACATGCATTTGATTGGAGCTTTGGGCACTTACAGGTGCGTACAAGTTGAAACGGATTTAGGTGTAAATAATCCATAAATCCACTCGACATCGACTATTCCATTTGAATTTTAGCTACAATAAATTTTTGGCAATTTTGGGATCGTACGCGTACCCTTGTACTTTCTTTTCTGTGACCATTTTGTCCTTCAATCGGGTCGGTGATCCCTCCTTACCATTAAACCTTTCTCTAGTACAAATTTTGTCATACGTATACAAATGGTATTTATGATTACGATAATATAATTGCCGTAACATATAATTCATCACAGACTACATGTAGTATATATATTTCTATTGCAAATAAATTCCACTCATGCAACCTAATTCCAGCGCCGGAAAAACGACATAGAATGTTCATGAACTTCACCCGAAATTTCAGTAATAGTAACAAAATAGATTTCTCTCAATTTCTTCCAACTTTACGTCTGCACAAATTAAAAACTGTTTATAAAAATCGCTTATGATTTCGCAATGATTACGACTTAACACAAATGCTATTTCACTGCGCCTAAGTTTTCTCTACATCTTTGCACCTTCGCCGCAGATATGTATGTAAAGTATTCCCGGCGCATGGATATAAATGTTTCGAAAATACTTTACCACGCAAAATATATTTCGATAAACGAAAAAAATGCAGGAGGAAACAAAATACAATATTTTCCGTGTGCTACAAGTGCGTCAGCTAGAAGTAGCCAGAATTATCCGTAGCAATTATTTATATCCTGATACGACCGCAATCATTGGCTTTAATTCGATAGCGGTTTTCGGCAGATACAGGAACGTACATATTTAAACAAGACTGTGCTGAAGCAACAATTTACTCATTATCAGCTATTAAATTTTAGCTTTAATTACAGGACTTGCGAAGTCTTTTTGCTATGGGATGCAACATACTCCGAATCAGATACGAAATATGCGGGTTATTTAGCATTATCAGAAGTGCAGTGGATGCGATCAATATTACTGAGCTATTGTGATAACGTATGCGTATTACAGGACAGATTTGGACCACAGGATTTGCAATATAGTGCTGCCAGGGTTATCTTAATAATCCGACGGACATAATCTAACAACGAACTAGTTTACACAAACGAAGGTACAGGAAATACATAACAATAACATTGTTGGTACTAAAGTTGTTACTACGCGTTACAGGAGTGAATGGAGCTAAAGCAATTGCGTTGTAGTTTTGCGACATGAACTCGGGCGGCTTGAAACAGAAGCGTAGTGATAAAACTGGAATTAATGGGAATCAAAGTAGTGGACGTTTTAAGGTGCAGTGAATACTTTTAAAATAACATTATTACTATAACTTTTGCGACTAATTACAGAAATGACTGGAACCTAAACAATTGCGATGCAAGTTTGCGACACATCCGAGCGGCTTGGAGCAGATGCGTTGTGATGAAACTATTGTGCACAAATTAATGTGGCCTTAATACGAATTAAAATTATGAAAGCTTTAATGTGCAATCAGTATTTTTGCTTTCGCATTTGCAATACAGTTCTTATTATGCATAACACGAGTGACATTGTATAAAGCACGTGCATTACTATATTGCGGCAAGTACACAGTGGATAGAAGCAGACACCCAGACAGCGGATTATTTTGCACAAATTAGAGCGGGATCAATGTGAGTCAAATCGTTAAGAAATTTCGTTATTATTTGTACACGTTCATATATACTAAAGCTGCAATCTCTATTTCATAGGCTGCGCCGGCTCCTGTTGCTGCGATATTTTAACATCACAATGCCTAACACCGTCTCCAACTGCTCGGCCAACTGCAACTGTGGAAGCGTACATCCATATGGCCACGGCGAGAATTTAAAGAGCGACACGAAGAATATAACACCGCACATTCTCAAGTCATCCAATATATAATTCCGTGTTTTCTGACACTGCAAGTCGGAACATTTACAACAGCCTCGCTAATGGAAGCAGCAACGTTCCTGTACAGCACAATAGGGTTAATAGTGATACAACAAGGCAGAATCGCCGTCAGTAATTAAAGTGTATCCTCTTTTTAACAAATGTGAATCATGCAAACCCACCACACGCCATTAAGTGCCAAACGCAGTAACGAGTACACACTTTCTCCGAGCTTAGTGTCCAACCGTAACAACATTCCAATTTATAATAAATGCGATTATGTTTTAAAAGTGAATAAATATAGAATGCTATCGGCAAAGGAACAACTGTTTGAAAATATTAATGCGGTATGCTCATTAGGTGTATTGTTTAGAAGGATTAATTATTTATTGTAACAATGTATTTGCTGTGATGTGCCGCTGATCAATATTAGATAATTTCGGGTTTAAGCAGTTTGCAGAAAGATGGTTTGTATGTCGACTAGAGCCTTCGCAAAAAAACCGAGACGTTTTTGGTTCTAAGCGGTTTGCAGAAAGGTGGTTAATATGCTCACCTGCACGTCACAGTTTAGTTGTTTTACATTTCTATACTATGAAGTAGTGCGAGGTGGGGTGCGTTAAGTAATTGTAATAGTAATTGATCTTATAATACGGTCTTGACTGGCGTGCTTTATTTTATAGTTTGTTAGAACACTGAGTCGCGGCTGTTGAGAGAAGTAGAGCTATTATTACAGTACGATAATTCCTCGTGGCAATTAGAAATCCCCGCGTTATCTTTATGCAAGCTTTTATTCGACCAGGGAGTACAAGCTGTGCAAGTCCATTTGTGTATCCAATGTAGCTTGTAATTCTGCATCCATGTCTGATTGGGTATTAATTAGGCGCGGGTTTTTGGACCAATTGGCAATCCGCTACGGAGTTTACGAGTAAAGAATAGTACAATATGCCTGAGCAACAACTTGCGGGTCTGATGTGTGGCTTGCAAACTCGTCGGTAAATGGGGTCAAAATATAATTCTGATGCATTGTTAATATTTCTACGAATACAAAGGACTTGTGCATTGTTCTTGGGAGTGAAAGGGCAATCTAAATCAGAATGTATTACATGTAAGCACCTTATTATTAGTAGCAGGGGACCACAATGTTATTTTTTGGTGTACATTGGACGTGTGGCTGTATTCGCCTGGACATTTCTTGGCGTGTAGTAGCCGCAGCAATCACCGCCTGACTCAACTGTTCAAGGATACTGTGTCAGAGTGGGGTTTTATTTTAATTGAATGCTGTAAGTTGTGTTTACCCGGTAAGGATGCGTTGACTACGGCATTTCTCTGGCACCTTTTTAACATTAGGAATTTCTTTTCTGGACCCATACGGTGTGTGTGGACCCAATGGGAGGCAAGTGTGAATATTTCCGAAGCCGATTGTTTTATTGTGACAGTCTGAAGGCACTAGGGGGTGGTGTATGCAAAAGTAGGATTCTGATGCATTGTAGGTGTTTCTACGAATACTGCGGACCTGTGCGTTATTTTTTTGAGTGAAAGGGCAATCTAAGTAGGAATGTTTTACACGTAAGTACATTATTATTAATAGCAGAAGAACCTGGTTCTATTTTTTGCTGTAAATTGGGCATATTGCTGTATTCGGCTGGACATTTCTTGACGTATAGAGGCCGTAGCAATCACCGCCTGCTTCAACTGTTCCAGGATACTTTGTCAGAGTGGTGTTTTATTTTAATTGAACGCTGTAAGTTGTGTTTACCCGGTAAGGATGCGTTGACTACGGCATTTCTCTGGCACCTTTTTAACATTAGGAATTTCTTTTCTGGACCCATACGGTGTGTGTGGACCCAATGGGAGGCAAGTGTGAATATTTCCGAAGCCGATTGTTTTATTGTGACAGTCTGAAGGCACTAGGGGGTGGTGTATGCAAAAGTAGGATTCTGATGCATTGTAGGTGTTTCTACGAATACTGCGGACCTGTGCGTTATTTTTTTGAGTGAAAGGGCAATCTAAGTAGGAATGTTTTACACGTAAGTACATTATTATTAATAGCAGAAGAACCTGGTTCTATTTTTTGCTGTAAATTGGGCATATTGCTGTATTCGGCTGGACATTTCTTGACGTATAGAGGCCGTAGCAATCACCGCCTGCTTCAACTGTTCCAGGATACTTTGTCAGAGTGGTGTTTTATTTTAATTGAACGCTGTAAGTTGTGTTTACCCGGTAAGGATGCGTTGACTACGGCATTTCTCTGGCACCTTTTTAACATTAGGAATTTCTTTTCTGGACCCATACGGTGTGTGTGGACCCAATGGGAGGCAAGTGTGAATATTTCCGAAGCCGATTGTTTTATTGTGACAGTCTGAAGGCACTAGGGGGTGGTGTATGCAAAAGTAGGATTCTGATGCATTGTAGGTGTTTCTACGAATACTGCGGACCTGTGCGTTATTTTTTTGAGTGAAAGGGCAATCTTTATTGGAATGTTTGCCAACAGCTAGGTTCACCGCAACCAGAGGGTAGTATAAGTTTCTCTAATATTAAATTAGATTGCATGTGTTCACATCCAGGTGATTTAGATCGCATTTGTGGGACTCATGAAAAAAATTTCGTTACAAAACAGCCGTTAACAAAATCTGTATCAACAAATACAATGACCACACCTACACTTCGTTGCGGAAGACGTGGCTCCAGAACGAAAACAAAAACTGCAAAATATTACAGTTCTACCAATCTTGGGGTAACAAAATCCGCTTTCAAAGGCAAATTAGCAGCAGCAAGAAATAAATTAGATGACGATATAAATTCAAGCACTATAAATTGTGATAATCATAAAAGTAGTGAACATTTTTTAATTTGTGATAGTTGTAGAAATAAGTTAAGTAATAGTTTAAAGAAATTGTCTTGTTCGTCTTCCGCCTTTGAAGGAAATGGAATTGTGACACATCGAAGCAACGAATTATTAGATAGATCTACCTGTGAAGGCCTATCTGCTATTACGGGTAGTTTTGGTAGCACAACAAGCACAATTGCAGGCTGTGGGGCCATAGGTAATAGCATACACGGATTAAATGTAATTCATAAAAAAATTCATTCCACCGATGATGTAACATTTTATACGACTGATGATGACAGTGGAGAAAATGGAAATTCCGAATTTAATAAAATTGAATATCTGATGAAAATAGACGACAATCTATCTACATCTTCATCAACAAGTATATTACCTGCAAATACTTCCAGCAAATGCCAACAAAAACTAGATAAAAACGAAAGTCAAAGTACGGCATCATCAGCGTCAAGCGGAGCAAAGCAAAATAGTGATGCAGCTCGCGCACCACGTCGACCTGATAAGCTTCTACTAGATTTGAACGACCGTTCGAAATATACGAAAGAAGTTTCAGTTTAAACACCGAAAATCAAACTTTTTTTATCTGTAGCCTAATGTTAAAAGTAAGATATTTTTTAAGAAAAGACCACCAAATAAAATCTATATGAACCTAAAAAACTGTTTCGAAAATCATTATATCATTAAGTATTTATTGAAACATAAAAAAAGCTAAAAAAAAAAAAAACATGCACTCCAATGATCGCAAACAAGGTATTTGTTTTAATTAATAATAATTTTAAAAAGAGTGTGTTAGTATATTGAATATATTAGGTATATTGTTATAATACATTCCGACCTGAGCGCCAGAGATTAGTTTGCGATCCCTGGAAAGCATTTTTTGATGAATAAAAAGATTTGAAAATATTCAAATTTGCATATCCCTTCAAATTATTATTACCGTTTACGTTGTTTATACGACTAATATGTAAGTTTAGGTAAACTCACAAGCATTTAAAATAATAGCTTACATTCGATGAGAAATTAGTTTTGCATACGTTTGTATCATAAAAAGGATTTATTTATGAAAAAAGTTTCAAAGTAAACTAAGTGTAACTCAGAAATATGTTAAAAATAATGTAAAAAAAGTCTTTAAACTGATAGTTATTTACAAAAGAGTTTAACATTAATAAATAAATAGTTTAGTAAATTTGTTAACATATTAGTTTTGTTTTCATCCTTATTCTATTAACTGTGGATACAGAAATAAGACTGGCGACTCAGAAAACATGAATTTCATTAGCTGCCATTTTGTTACTTCAACTCTGTTTATCTGACAAGGATAGGTAGATGCTGTTAATTAAGTGATCTGTAAATGTATGGTCAAGCTTCTTCAAAATGTTAAAAATTTCGTATTCATTTTGTCATTTAAAGACTGATCAGATGTTAGCATTTAATGAATATGTGAATATACCTATACGTTAGCCTTATTTCGAGACAATATGGAGAAATAGGGGATAAACATAACGTCCACTCAGCCGTATAAAATCATTTTGCGTTAATATAGTGTTTACGAAAACCTTTTAAGGAAAATAGTAAAAATGAAATAATTAAGTTATGGAACTGCCAAGTGACATTTTCCCGATAAAAGCAATAATCTCGCTAAATAAATGCAAAAATAATTAGCCTCAAAAAAATGGTTTGGAAAAAAAAACAAACGGAAAAAATGTATGATGGGACCATATTTTTCCATACCATATTTTTCTTAATGTCATAAGAACCCCTGCAAGGAGCTAACAGCTTTTTCATTACTCATTGCCTCTTGAGGCGGCAAGATTAAATGACATGCATTTGATTGGAGCTTTGGGCACTTACAGGTGCGTACAAGTTGAAACGGATTTAGGTGTAAATAATCCATAAATCCACTCGACATCGACTATTCCATTTGAATTTTAGCTACAATAAATTTTTGGCAATTTTGGGATCGTACGCGTACCCTTGTACTTTCTTTTCTGTGACCATTTTGTCCTTCAATCGGGTCGGTGATCCCTCCTTACCATTAAACCTTTCTCTAGTACAAATTTTGTCATACGTATACAAATGGTATTTATGATTACGATAATATAATTGCCGTAACATATAATTCATCACAGACTACATGTAGTATATATATTTCTATTGCAAATAAATTCCACTCATGCAACCTAATTCCAGCGCCGGAAAAACGACATAGAATGTTCATGAACTTCACCCGAAATTTCAGTAATAGTAACAAAATAGATTTCTCTCAATTTCTTCCAACTCTACGTCTGCACAAATTAAAAACTGTTTATAAAAATCGCTTATGATTTCGCAATGATTACGACTTAACACAAATGCTATTTCACTGCGCCTAAGTTTTCTCTACATCTTTGCACCTTCGCCGCAGATATGTATGTAATGTATTCCCGGCGCATGGATATAAATGTTTCGAAAATACTTTACCACACAAAATATATTTCGATAAACGAAAAAAATGCAGGAGGAAACAAAATACAATATTTTCCGTGTGCTACAAGTGCGTCAGCTAGAAGTAGCCAGAATTATCCGTAGCAATTATTTATATCCTGATACGACCGCAATCATTGGCTTTAATTCGATAGCGGTTTTCGGCAGATACAGGAACGTACATATTTAAACAAGACTGTGCTGAAGCAACAATTTACTCATTATCAGCTATTAAATTTTAGCTTTAATTACAGGACTTGCGAAGTCTTTTTGCTATGGGATGCAACATACTCCGAATCAGATACGAAATATGCGGGTTATTTAGCATTATCAGAAGTGCAGTGGATGCGATCAATATTACTGAGCTATTGTGATAACGTATGCGTATTACAGGACAGATTTGGACCACAGGATTTGCAATATAGTGCTGCCAGGGTTATCTTAATAATCCGACGGACATAATCTAACAACGAACTAGTTTACACAAACGAAGGTACAGGAAATACATAACAATAACATTGTTGGTACTAAAGTTGTTACTACGCGTTACAGGAGTGAATGGAGCTAAAGCAATTGCGTTGCAGTTTTGCGACATGAACTCGGGCGGCTTGAAACAGAAGCGTAGTGATAAAACTGGAATTAATGGGAATCAAAGTAGTGGACGTTTTAAGGTGCAGTGAATAATTTTAAAATAACATTATTACTATAACTTTTGCGACTAATTACAGAAATGACTGGAACCTAAACAATTGCGATGCAAGTTTGCGACACACATCCGAGCGGCTTGGAGCAGATGCGTTGTGATGAAACTATTGTGCACAAATTAATGTGGCCTTAATACGAATTAAAATTATGAAAGCTTTAATGTGCAATCAGTATTTTTGCTTTCGCATTTGCAATACAGTTCTTATTATGCATAACACGAGTGACATTGTATAAAGCACGTGCATTACTATATTGGGGCAAGTACACAGTGGATAGAAGCAGACACCCAGACAACGGATTATTTTGCACAAATTAGAGCGGGATCAATGTGAGTCAAATCGTTAAGAAATTTCGTTATTATTTGTACACGTTCATATATACTAAAGCTGCAATCTCTATTTCATAGGCTGCGCCGGCTCCTGTTGCTGCGATATTTTAACATCACAATGCCTAACACCGTCTCCAACTGCTCGGCCAACTGCAACTGTGGAAGCGTACATCCATATGGCCACGGCGAGAATTTAAAGAGCGACACGAAGAATATAACACCGCACATTCTCAAGTCATCCAATATATAATTCCGTGTTTTCTGACACTGCAAGTCGGAACATTTACAACAGCCTCGCTAATGGAAGCAGCAACGTTCTTGTACAGCATATTAGGGTTAATAGTGATACAACAAGGCAGAATCGCCGTCAGTAATTAAAGTGTATCCTCTTTTTAACAAATGTGAATCATGCAAACCCACCACACGCCATTAAGTGCCAAACGCAGTAACGAGTACACACTTTCTCCGAGCTTAGTGTCCAACCGTAACAACATTCCAATTTATAATAAATGCGATTATGTTTTAAAAGTGAATAAATATAGAATGCTATCGGCAAAGGAACAACTGTTTGAAAATATTAATGCGGTATGCTCATTAGGTGTATTGTTTAGAAGGATTAATTATTTATTGTAACAATGTATTTGCTGTGATGTGCCGCTGATCAATATTAGATAATTTCGGGTTTAAGCAGTTTGCAGAAAGATGGTTTGTATGTCGACTAGAGCCTTCGCAAAAAAACCAAGACGTTTTTGGTTCTAAGCGGTTTGCAGAAAGGTGGTTAATATGCTCACCTGCACGTCGCAGTTTAGTTGTTTTACATTTCTATACTATGAAGTAGTGCGAGGTGGGGTGCGTTAAGTAATTGTAATAGTAATTGATCTTATAATACGGTCTTGACTGGCGTGCTTTATTTTATAGTTTGTTAGAACACTGAGTCGCGGCTGTTGAGAGAAGTAGAGCTATTATTACAGTACGATAATTCCTCGTGGCAATTAGAAATCCCCGCGTTATCTTTATGCAAGCTTTTATTCGACCAGGGAGTACAAGCTGTGCAAGTCCATTTGTGTATCCAATGTAGCTTGTAATTCTGCATCCATGTCTGATTGGGTATTAATTAGGCGCGGGTTTTTGGACCAATTGGCAATCCGCTACGGAGTTTACGAGTAAAGAATAGTACAATATGCCTGAGCAACAACTTGCGGGTCTGATGTGTGGCTTGCAAACTCGTCGGTAAATGGGGTCAAAATATAATTCTGATGCATTGTTAATATTTCTACGAATACAAAGGACTTGTGCATTGTTCTTGGGAGTGAAAGGGCAATCTAAATCAGAATGTATTACATGTAAGCACCTTATTATTAGTAGCAGGGGACCACAATGTTATTTTTTGGTGTACATTGGACGTGTGGCTGTATTCGCCTGGACATTTCTTGGCGTGTAGTAGCCGCAGCAATCACCGCCTGACTCAACTGTTCAAGGATACTGTGTCAGAGTGGGGTTTTATTTTAATTGAATGCTGTAAGTTGTGTTTACCCGGTAAGGATGCGTTGACTACGGCATTTCTCTGGCACCTTTTTAACATTAGGAATTTCTTTTCTGGACCCATACGGTGTGTGTGGACCCAATGGGAGGCAAGTGTGAATATTTCCGAAGCCGATTGTTTTATTGTGACAGTCTGAAGGCACTAGGGGGTGGTGTATGCAAAAGTAGGATTCTGATGCATTGTAGGTGTTTCTACGAATACTGCGGACCTGTGCGTTATTTTTTTGAGTGAAAGGGCAATCTAAGTAGGAATGTTTTACACGTAAGTACATTATTATTAATAGCAGAAGAACCTGGTTCTATTTTTTGCTGTAAATTGGGCATATTGCTGTATTCGGCTGGACATTTCTTGACGTATAGAGGCCGTAGCAATCACCGCCTGCTTCAACTGTTCCAGGATACTTTGTCAGAGTGGTGTTTTATTTTAATTGAACGCTGTAAGTTGTGTTTACCCGGTAAGGATGCGTTGACTACGGCATTTCTCTGGCACCTTTTTAACATTAGGAATTTCTTTTCTGGACCCATACGGTGTGTGTGGACCCAATGGGAGGCAAGTGTGAATATTTCCGAAGCCGATTGTTTTATTGTGACAGTCTGAAGGCACTAGGGGGTGGTGTATGCAAAAGTAGGATTCTGATGCATTGTAGGTGTTTCTACGAATACTGCGGACCTGTGCGTTATTTTTTTGAGTGAAAGGGCAATCTAAGCAGATGCAGGAACGTACATGTTTATACCGGCTTGTGCGAAATGAAGCAATAATTTACTCTGTATCAGCTATTAAATTTTAACTCTAATTATAGGACCTGCAATGTCTTTTTACTATGGGGTACAACTTACTCCGAATCTGATACGAATTCAGCTGGTTATTAAGGATTATCAGAAGTACAGTGAGTACGATTAGTATTACTTTATTATTGTGATAACGTGTGCGTATTACAGGACAAATTTGGACCACGGGATATGCAATATAGTGTTGCTAGGGTTATCTTAATAATCCGACGGACATAATCTAACAACGAACTAGTTTACACAAACAAAGGTACAGGAAATACATAACAATAACATTGTTGGTACTAAAGTTGTTACTACGCGTTACAGGAGTGAATGGAGCTAAAGCAATTGCGTTGTAGTTTTGCGACATGAACTCGGGCGGCTTGAAACAGAAGCGTAGTGATAAAACTGGAATTAATGGGAATCAAAGTAGTGGACGTTTTAAGGTGCAGTGAATACTTTTAAAATAACATTATTACTATAACTTTTGCGACTAATTACAGAAATGACTGGAACCTAAACAATTGCGATGCAAGTTTGCGACACATCCGAGCGGCTTGGAGCAGATGCGTTGTGATGAAACTATTGTGCACAAATTAATGTGGCCTTAATACGAATTAAAATTATGAAAGCTTTAATGTGCAATCAGTATTTTTGCTTTCGCATTTGCACTACAGTTCTTATTATGCATAACACGAGTGACATTGTATAAAGCACGTGCATTACTATATTGCGGCAAGTACACAGTGGATAGAAGCAGACACCCAGACAACGGATTATTTTGCACAAATTAGAGCGGGATCAATGTGAGTCAAATCGTTAAGAAATTTCGTTATTATTTGTACACGTTCATATATACTAAAGCTGCAATCTCTATTTCATAGGCTGCGCCGGCTCCTGTTGCTGCGATATTTTAACATCACAATGCCTAACACCGTCTCCCAACTGCTCGGCCAACTGCAACTGTGGAAGCGTACATCCATATGGCCACGGCGAGAATTTAAAGAGCGACACGAAGAATATAACACCGCACATTCTCAAGTCATCCAATATATAATTCCGTGTTTTCTGACACTGCAAGTCGGAACATTTACAACAGCCTCGCTAATGGAAGCAGCAACGTTCCTGTACAGCACAATAGGGTTAATAGTGATACAACAAGGCAGAATCGCCGTCAGTAATTAAAGTGTATCCTCTTTTTAACAAATGTGAATCATGCAAACCCACCACACGCCATTAAGTGCCAAACGCAGTAACGAGTACACACTTTCTCCGAGCTTAGTGTCCAACCGTAACAACATTCCAATTTATAATAAATGCGATTATGTTTTAAAAGTGAATAAATATAGAATGCTATCGGCAAAGGAACAACTGTTTGAAAATATTAATGCGGTATGCTCATTAGGTGTATTGTTTAGAAGGATTAATTATTTATTGTAACAATGTATTTGCTGTGATGTGCCGCTGATCAATATTAGATAATTTCGGGTTTAAGCAGTTTGCAGAAAGATGGTTTGTATGTCGACTAGAGCCTTCGCAAAAAAACCGAGACGTTTTTGGTTCTAAGCGGTTTGCAGAAAGGTGGTTAATATGCTCACACTGCACGTCGCAGTTTAGTTGTTTTACATTTCTATACTATGAAGTAGTGCGAGGTGGGGTGCGTTAAGTAATTGTAATAGTAATTGATCTTATAATACGGTCTTGACTGGCGTGCTTTATTTTATAGTTTGTTAGAACACTGAGTCGCGGCTGTTGAGAGAAGTAGAGCTATTATTACAGTACGATAATTCCTCGTGGCAATTAGAAATCCCCGCGTTATCTTTATGCAAGCTTTTATTCGACCAGGGAGTACAAGCTGTGCAAGTCCATTTGTGTATCCAATGTAGCTTGTAATTCTGCATCCATGTCTGATTGGGTATTAATTAGGCGCGGGTTTTTGGACCAATTGCAATCCGCTACGGAGTTTACGAGTAAAGAATAGTACAATATGCCTGAGCAACAACTTGCGGGTCTGATGTGTGGCTTGCAAACTCGTCGGTAAATGGGGTCAAAATATAATTCTGATGCATTGTTAATATTTCTACGAATACAAAGGACTTGTGCATTGTTCTTGGGAGTGAAAGGGCAATCTAAATCAGAATGTATTACATGTAAGCACCTTATTATTAGTAGCAGGGGACCACAATGTTATTTTTTGGTGTACATTGGACGTGTGGCTGTATTCGCCTGGACATTTCTTGGCGTGTAGTAGCCGCAGCAATCACCGCCTGACTCAACTGTTCCAGGATACTTTGTCAGAGTGGTGTTTTATTTTAATTGAACGCTGTAAGTTGTGTTTACCCGGTAAGGATGCGTTGACTACGGCATTTCTCTGGCACCTTTTTAACATTAGGAATTTCTTTTCTGGACCCATACGGTGTGTGTGGACCCAATGGGAGGCAAGTGTGAATATTTCCGAAGCCGATTGTTTTATTGTGACAGTCTGAAGGCACTAGGGGGTGGTGTATGCAAAAGTAGGATTCTGATGCATTGTAGGTGTTTCTACGAATACTGCGGACCTGTGCGTTATTTTTTTGAGTGAAAGGGCAATCTAAGTAGGAATGTTTTACACGTAAGTACATTATTATTAATAGCAGAAGAACCTGGTTCTATTTTTTGCTGTAAATTGGGCATATTGCTGTATTCGGCTGGACATTTCTTGACGTATAGAGGCCGTAGCAATCACCGCCTGCTTCAACTGTTCCAGGATACTTTGTCAGAGTGGTGTTTTATTTTAATTGAACGCTGTAAGTTGTGTTTACCCGGTAAGGATGCGTTGACTACGGCATTTCTCTGGCACCTTTTTAACATTAGGAATTTCTTTTCTGGACCCATACGGTGTGTGTGGACCCAATGGGAGGCAAGTGTGAATATTTCCGAAGCCGATTGTTTTATTGTGACAGTCTGAAGGCACTAGGGGGTGGTGTATGCAAAAGTAGGATTCTGATGCATTGTAGGTGTTTCTACGAATACTGCGGACCTGTGCGTTATTTTTTTGAGTGAAAGGGCAATCTAAGTAGGAATGTTTTACACGTAAGTACATTATTATTAATAGCAGAAGAACCTGGTTCTATTTTTTGCTGTAAATTGGGCATATTGCTGTATTCGGCTGGACATTTCTTGACGTATAGAGGCCGTAGCAATCACCGCCTGCTTCAACTGTTCCAGGATACTTTGTCAGAGTGGTGTTTTATTTTAATTGAACGCTGTAAGTTGTGTTTACCCGGTAAGGATGCGTTGACTACGGCATTTCTCTGGCACCTTTTTAACATTAGGAATTTCTTTTCTGGACCCATACGGTGTGTGTGGACCCAATGGGAGGCAAGTGTGAATATTTCCGAAGCCGATTGTTTTATTGTGACAGTCTGAAGGCACTAGGGGGTGGTGTATGCAAAAGTAGGATTCTGATGCATTGTAGGTGTTTCTACGAATACTGCGGACCTGTGCGTTATTTTTTTGAGTGAAAGGGCAATCTAAGTAGGAATGTTTTACACGTAAGTACATTATTATTAATAGCAGAAGAACCTGGTTCTATTTTTTGCTGTAAATTGGGCATATTGCTGTATTCGGCTGGACATTTCTTGACGTATAGAGGCCGTAGCAATCACCGCCTGCTTCAACTGTTCCAGGATACTTTGTCAGAGTGGTGTTTTATTTTAATTGAACGCTGTAAGTTGTGTTTACCCGGTAAGGATGCGTTGACTACGGCATTTCTCTGGCACCTTTTTAACATTAGGAATTTCTTTTCTGGACCCATACGGTGTGTGTGGACCCAATGGGAGGCAAGTGTGAATATTTCCGAAGCCGATTGTTTTATTGTGACAGTCTGAAGGCACTAGGGGGTGGTGTATGCAAAAGTAGGATTCTGATGCATTGTAGGTGTTTCTACGAATACTGCGGACCTGTGCGTTATTTTTTTGAGTGAAAGGGCAATCTAAGTAGGAATGTTTTACACGTAAGTACATTATTATTAATAGCAGAAGAACCTGGTTCTATTTTTTGCTGTAAATTGGGCATATTGCTGTATTCGGCTGGACATTTCTTGACGTATAGAGGCCGTAGCAATCACCGCCTGCTTCAACTGTTCCAGGATACTTTGTCAGAGTGGTGTTTTATTTTAATTGAACGCTGTAAGTTGTGTTTACCCGGTAAGGATGCGTTGACTACGGCATTTCTCTGGCACCTTTTTAACATTAGGAATTTCTTTTCTGGACCCATACGGTGTGTGTGGACCCAATGGGAGGCAAGTGTGAATATTTCCGAAGCCGATTGTTTTATTGTGACAGTCTGAAGGCACTAGGGGGTGGTG
The DNA here is from genome assembly GCA_905187475.1 of Syritta pipiens. Lineage (NCBI taxonomy): Eukaryota > Metazoa > Arthropoda > Insecta > Diptera > Syrphidae > Syritta > Syritta pipiens. The sequence goes on from LR994573.1 coordinate 58,892,973, forward strand.
TATGCAAAAGTAGGATTCTGATGCATTGTAGGTGTTTCTACGAATACTGCGGACCTGTGCGTTATTTTTTTGAGTGAAAGGGCAATCTAAGTAGGAATGTTTTACACGTAAGTACATTATTATTAATAGCAGAAGAACCTGGTTCTATTTTTTGCTGTAAATTGGGCATATTGCTGTATTCGGCTGGACATTTCTTGACGTATAGAGGCCGTAGCAATCACCGCCTGCTTCAACTGTTCCAGGATACTTTGTCAGAGTGGTGTTTTATTTTAATTGAACGCTGTAAGTTGTGTTTACCCGGTAAGGATGCGTTGACTACGGCATTTCTCTGGCACCTTTTTAACATTAGGAATTTCTTTTCTGGACCCATACGGTGTGTGTGGACCCAATGGGAGGCAAGTGTGAATATTTCCGAAGCCGATTGTTTTATTGTGACAGTCTGAAGGCACTAGGGGGTGGTGTATGCAAAAGTAGGATTCTGATGCATTGTAGGTGTTTCTACGAATACTGCGGACCTGTGCGTTATTTTTTTGAGTGAAAGGGCAATCTAAGTAGGAATGTTTTACACGTAAGTACATTATTATTAATAGCAGAAGAACCTGGTTCTATTTTTTGCTGTAAATTGGGCATATTGCTGTATTCGGCTGGACATTTCTTGACGTATAGAGGCCGTAGCAATCACCGCCTGCTTCAACTGTTCCAGGATACTTTGTCAGAGTGGTGTTTTATTTTAATTGAACGCTGTAAGTTGTGTTTACCCGGTAAGGATGCGTTGACTACGGCATTTCTCTGGCACCTTTTTAACATTAGGAATTTCTTTTCTGGACCCATACGGTGTGTGTGGACCCAATGGGAGGCAAGTGTGAATATTTCCGAAGCCGATTGTTTTATTGTGACAGTCTGAAGGCACTAGGGGGTGGTGTATGCAAAAGTAGGATTCTGATGCATTGTAGGTGTTTCTACGAATACTGCGGACCTGTGCGTTATTTTTTTGAGTGAAAGGGCAATCTAAGTAGGAATGTTTTACACGTAAGTACATTATTATTAATAGCAGAAGAACCTGGTTCTATTTTTTGCTGTAAATTGGGCATATTGCTGTATTCGGCTGGACATTTCTTGACGTATAGAGGCCGTAGCAATCACCGCCTGCTTCAACTGTTCCAGGATACTTTGTCAGAGTGGTGTTTTATTTTAATTGAACGCTGTAAGTTGTGTTTACCCGGTAAGGATGCGTTGACTACGGCATTTCTCTGGCACCTTTTTAACATTAGGAATTTCTTTTCTGGACCCATACGGTGTGTGTGGACCCAATGGGAGGCAAGTGTGAATATTTCCGAAGCCGATTGTTTTATTGTGACAGTCTGAAGGCACTAGGGGGTGGTGTATGCAAAAGTAGGATTCTGATGCATTGTAGGTGTTTCTACGAATACTGCGGACCTGTGCGTTATTTTTTTGAGTGAAAGGGCAATCTAAGTAGGAATGTTTTACACGTAAGTACATTATTATTAATAGCAGAAGAACCTGGTTCTATTTTTTGCTGTAAATTGGGCATATTGCTGTATTCGGCTGGACATTTCTTGACGTATAGAGGCCGTAGCAATCACCGCCTGCTTCAACTGTTCCAGGATACTTTGTCAGAGTGGTGTTTTATTTTAATTGAACGCTGTAAGTTGTGTTTACCCGGTAAGGATGCGTTGACTACGGCATTTCTCTGGCACCTTTTTAACATTAGGAATTTCTTTTCTGGACCCATACGGTGTGTGTGGACCCAATGGGAGGCAAGTGTGAATATTTCCGAAGCCGATTGTTTTATTGTGACAGTCTGAAGGCACTAGGGGGTGGTGTATGCAAAAGTAGGATTCTGATGCATTGTAGGTGTTTCTACGAATACTGCGGACCTGTGCGTTATTTTTTTGAGTGAAAGGGCAATCTAAGTAGGAATGTTTTACACGTAAGTACATTATTATTAATAGCAGAAGAACCTGGTTCTATTTTTTGCTGTAAATTGGGCATATTGCTGTATTCGGCTGGACATTTCTTGACGTATAGAGGCCGTAGCAATCACCGCCTGCTTCAACTGTTCCAGGATACTTTGTCAGAGTGGTGTTTTATTTTAATTGAACGCTGTAAGTTGTGTTTACCCGGTAAGGATGCGTTGACTACGGCATTTCTCTGGCACCTTTTTAACATTAGGAATTTCTTTTCTGGACCCATACGGTGTGTGTGGACCCAATGGGAGGCAAGTGTGAATATTTCCGAAGCCGATTGTTTTATTGTGACAGTCTGAAGGCACTAGGGGGTGGTGTATGCAAAAGTAGGATTCTGATGCATTGTAGGTGTTTCTACGAATACTGCGGACCTGTGCGTTATTTTTTTGAGTGAAAGGGCAATCTAAGCAGATGCAGGAACGTACATGTTTATACCGGCTTGTGCGAAATGAAGCAATAATTTACTCTGTATCAGCTATTAAATTTTAACTTTAATTATAGGACCTGCAATATCTTTTTACTATGGGGTACAACTTACTCCGAATCTGATACGAATTCAGCTGGTTATTAAGGATTATCAGAAGTACAGTGAGTACGATTAGTATTACTTTATTATTGTGATAACGTGTGCGTATTACAGGACAAATTTGGACCACGGGATATGCAATATAGTGTTGCTAGGGTTATCTTAATAATCCGACGGACATAATCTAACAACGGATTTGTTCGCACAAACGAAGGTACTGGGAATACTTTTAAAATAATGTTGGCAATAAAGTTGTTACTACGCGTTGCGGGGCGAATGGAGCTAAAGCAATTGCGGTGGAGTTTTGCGAAACGTATCCAAGCCGCTTGTAGCAGACGCATAGTGATGAACCTATTGTGCACAATTTAGCGCAGGATTAATGCCAATTAAAATTATAAAAGTTTTAAGGTACAGCGAGTACTTGAGGACTAGCATCAGTACTATAGTTTTTGCAATTCATTACAGAAATGACTGAAGCCCATGCAATTGCGGTGTAGTTTCGCGTCATGAATCTGAGTGGCTTGAAGCAGGCACGCAGTGATGAAACTCCAATGCACGAATTAAAGAGGAATGAATGGGGATCGAAGTTTTGGAGGTTTTTAAACGCAGTGAATAGTTTAGAATAACATTAGTACTATAACTTTTGCGACTAATTACAGAAATGACTGGAACCTAAACAATTGCGATGCAAGTTTGCGACACATCCGAGCGGCTTGGAGCAGATGCGTTGTGATGAAACTATTGTGCACAAATTAATGTGGCCTTAATACGAATTAAAATTATGAAAGCTTTAATGTGCAATCAGTATTTTTGCTTTCGCATTTGCACTACAGTTCTTATTATGCATAGCACGAGTGACATTGTATAAAGCACGTGCATTACTATATTGCGGCAAGTACACAGTGGATAGAAGCAGACACCCAGACAACGGATTATTTTGCACAAATTAGAGCGGGATCAATGTGAGTCAAATCGTTAAGAAATTTCGTTATTATTTGTACACGTTCATATATACTAAAGCTGCAATCTCTATTTCATAGGCTGCGCCGGCTCCTGTTGCTGCGATATTTTAACATCACAATGCCTAACACCGTCTCCAACTGCTCGGCCAACTGCAACTGTGGAAGCGTACATCCATATGGCCACGGCGAGAATTTAAAGAGCGACACGAAGAATATAACACCGCACATTCTCAAGTCATCCAATATATAATTCCGTGTTTTCTGACACTGCAAGTCGGAACATTTACAACAGCCTCGCTAATGGAAGCAGCAACGTTCTTGTACAGCATATTAGGGTTAATAGTGATACAACAAGGCAGAATCGCCGTCAGTAATTAAAGTGTATCCTCTTTTTAACAAATGTGAATCATGCAAACCCACCACACGCCATTAAGTGCCAAACGCAGTAACGAGTACACACTTTCTCCGAGCTTAGTGTCCAACCGTAACAACATTCCAATTTATAATAAATGCGATTATGTTTTAAAAGTGAATAAATATAGAATGCTATCGGCAAAGGAACAACTGTTTGAAAATATTAATGCGGTATGCTCATTAGGTGTATTGTTTAGAAGGATTAATTATTTATTGTAACAATGTATTTGCTGTGATGTGCCGCTGATCAATATTAGATAATTTCGGGTTTAAGCAGTTTGCAGAAAGATGGTTTGTATGTCGACTAGAGCCTTCGCAAAAAAACCAAGACGTTTTTGGTTCTAAGCGGTTTGCAGAAAGGTGGTTAATATGCTCACCTGCACGTCGCAGTTTAGTTGTTTTACATTTCTATACTATGAAGTAGTGCGAGGTGGGGTGCGTTAAGTAATTGTAATAGTAATTGATCTTATAATACGGTCTTGACTGGCGTGCTTTATTTTATAGTTTGTTAGAACACTGAGTCGCGGCTGTTGAGAGAAGTAGAGCTATTATTACAGTACGATAATTCCTCGTGGCAATTAGAAATCCCCGCGTTATCTTTATGCAAGCTTTTATTCGACCAGGGAGTACAAGCTGTGCAAGTCCATTTGTGTATCCAATGTAGCTTGTAATTCTGCATCCATGTCTGATTGGGTATTAATTAGGCGCGGGTTTTTGGACCAATTGGCAATCCGCTACGGAGTTTACGAGTAAAGAATAGTACAATATGCCTGAGCAACAACTTGCGGGTCTGATGTGTGGCTTGCAAACTCGTCGGTAAATGGGGTCAAAATATAATTCTGATGCATTGTTAATATTTCTACGAATACAAAGGACTTGTGCATTGTTCTTGGGAGTGAAAGGGCAATCTAAATCAGAATGTATTACATGTAAGCACCTTATTATTAGTAGCAGGGGACCACAATGTTATTTTTTGGTGTACATTGGACGTGTGGCTGTATTCGCCTGGACATTTCTTGGCGTGTAGTAGCCGCAGCAATCACCGCCTGACTCAACTGTTCCAGGATACTTTGTCAGAGTGGTGTTTTATTTTAATTGAACGCTGTAAGTTGTGTTTACCCGGTAAGGATGCGTTGACTACGGCATTTCTCTGGCACCTTTTTAACATTAGGAATTTCTTTTCTGGACCCATACGGTGTGTGTGGACCCAATGGGAGGCAAGTGTGAATATTTCCGAAGCCGATTGTTTTATTGTGACAGTCTGAAGGCACTAGGGGGTGGTGTATGCAAAAGTAGGATTCTGATGCATTGTAGGTGTTTCTACGAATACTGCGGACCTGTGCGTTATTTTTTTGAGTGAAAGGGCAATCTAAGTAGGAATGTTTTACACGTAAGTACATTATTATTAATAGCAGAAGAACCTGGTTCTATTTTTTGCTGTAAATTGGGCATATTGCTGTATTCGGCTGGACATTTCTTGACGTATAGAGGCCGTAGCAATCACCGCCTGCTTCAACTGTTCCAGGATACTTTGTCAGAGTGGTGTTTTATTTTAATTGAACGCTGTAAGTTGTGTTTACCCGGTAAGGATGCGTTGACTACGGCATTTCTCTGGCACCTTTTTAACATTAGGAATTTCTTTTCTGGACCCATACGGTGTGTGTGGACCCAATGGGAGGCAAGTGTGAATATTTCCGAAGCCGATTGTTTTATTGTGACAGTCTGAAGGCACTAGGGGGTGGTGTATGCAAAAGTAGGATTCTGATGCATTGTAGGTGTTTCTACGAATACTGCGGACCTGTGCGTTATTTTTTTGAGTGAAAGGGCAATCTAAGTAGGAATGTTTTACACGTAAGTACATTATTATTAATAGCAGAAGAACCTGGTTCTATTTTTTGCTGTAAATTGGGCATATTGCTGTATTCGGCTGGACATTTCTTGACGTATAGAGGCCGTAGCAATCACCGCCTGCTTCAACTGTTCCAGGATACTTTGTCAGAGTGGTGTTTTATTTTAATTGAACGCTGTAAGTTGTGTTTACCCGGTAAGGATGCGTTGACTACGGCATTTCTCTGGCACCTTTTTAACATTAGGAATTTCTTTTCTGGACCCATACGGTGTGTGTGGACCCAATGGGAGGCAAGTGTGAATATTTCCGAAGCCGATTGTTTTATTGTGACAGTCTGAAGGCACTAGGGGGTGGTGTATGCAAAAGTAGGATTCTGATGCATTGTAGGTGTTTCTACGAATACTGCGGACCTGTGCGTTATTTTTTTGAGTGAAAGGGCAATCTAAGTAGGAATGTTTTACACGTAAGTACATTATTATTAATAGCAGAAGAACCTGGTTCTATTTTTTGCTGTAAATTGGGCATATTGCTGTATTCGGCTGGACATTTCTTGACGTATAGAGGCCGTAGCAATCACCGCCTGCTTCAACTGTTCCAGGATACTTTGTCAGAGTGGTGTTTTATTTTAATTGAACGCTGTAAGTTGTGTTTACCCGGTAAGGATGCGTTGACTACGGCATTTCTCTGGCACCTTTTTAACATTAGGAATTTCTTTTCTGGACCCATACGGTGTGTGTGGACCCAATGGGAGGCAAGTGTGAATATTTCCGAAGCCGATTGTTTTATTGTGACAGTCTGAAGGCACTAGGGGGTGGTGTATGCAAAAGTAGGATTCTGATGCATTGTAGGTGTTTCTACGAATACTGCGGACCTGTGCGTTATTTTTTTGAGTGAAAGGGCAATCTAAGCAGATGCAGGAACGTACATGTTTATACCGGCTTGTGCGAAATGAAGCAATAATTTACTCTGTATCAGCTATTAAATTTTAACTTTAATTATAGGACCTGCAATATCTTTTTACTATGGGGTACAACTTACTCCGAATCTGATACGAATTCAGCTGGTTATTAAGGATTATCAGAAGTACAGTGAGTACGATTAGTATTACTTTATTATTGTGATAACGTGTGCGTATTACAGGACAAATTTGGACCACGGGATATGCAATATAGTGTTGCTAGGGTTATCTTAATAATCCGACGGACATAATCTAACAACGGATTTGTTCGCACAAACGAAGGTACTGGGAATACTTTTAAAATAATGTTGGCAATAAAGTTGTTACTACGCGTTGCGGGGCGAATGGAGCTAAAGCAATTGCGGTGGAGTTTTGCGAAACGTATCCAAGCCGCTTGTAGCAGACGCATAGTGATGAACCTATTGTGCACAATTTAGCGCAGGATTAATGCCAATTAAAATTATAAAAGTTTTAAGGTACAGCGAGTACTTGAGGACTAGCATCAGTACTATAGTTTTTGCAATTCATTACAGAAATGACTGAAGCCCATGCAATTGCGGTGTAGTTTCGCGTCATGAATCTGAGTGGCTTGAAGCAGGCACGCAGTGATGAAACTCCAATGCACGAATTAAAGAGGAATGAATGGGGATCGAAGTTTTGGAGGTTTTTAAACGCAGTGAATAGTTTAGAATAACATTAGTACTATAACTTTTGCGACTAATTACAGAAATGACTGGAACCTAAACAATTGCGATGCAAGTTTGCGACACATCCGAGCGGCTTGGAGCAGATGCGTTGTGATGAAACTATTGTGCACAAATTAATGTGGCCTTAATACGAATTAAAATTATGAAAGCTTTAATGTGCAATCAGTATTTTTGCTTTCGCATTTGCACTACAGTTCTTATTATGCATAACACGAGTGACATTGTATAAAGCACGTACATTACTATATTGCGGCAAGTACACAGTGGATAGAAGCAGACACCCAGACAACGGATTATTTTGCACAAATTAGAGCGGGATCAATGTGAGTCAAATCGTTAAGAAATTTCGTTATTATTTGTACACGTTCATATATACTAAAGCTGCAATCTCTATTTCATAGGCTGCGCCGGCTCCTGTTGCTGCGATATTTTAACATCACAATGCCTAACACCGTCTCCAACTGCTCGGCCAACTGCAACTGTGGAAGCGTACATCCATATGGCCACGGCGAGAATTTAAAGAGCGACACGAAGAATATAACACCGCACATTCTCAAGTCATCCAATATATAATTCCGTGTTTTCTGACACTGCAAGTCGGAACATTTACAACAGCCTCGCTAATGGAAGCAGCAACGTTCTTGTACAGCATATTAGGGTTAATAGTGATACAACAAGGCAGAATCGCCGTCAGTAATTAAAGTGTATCCTCTTTTTAACAAATGTGAATCATGCAAACCCACCACACGCCATTAAGTGCCAAACGCAGTAACGAGTACACACTTTCTCCGAGCTTAGTGTCCAACCGTAACAACATTCCAATTTATAATAAATGCGATTATGTTTTAAAAGTGAATAAATATAGAATGCTATCGGCAAAGGAACAACTGTTTGAAAATATTAATGCGGTATGCTCATTAGGTGTATTGTTTAGAAGGATTAATTATTTATTGTAACAATGTATTTGCTGTGATGTGCCGCTGATCAATATTAGATAATTTCGGGTTTAAGCAGTTTGCAGAAAGATGGTTTGTATGTCGACTAGAGCCTTCGCAAAAAAACCGAGACGTTTTTGGTTCTAAGCGGTTTGCAGAAAGGTGGTTAATATGCTCACCTGCACGTCGCAGTTTAGTTGTTTTACATTTCTATACTATGAAGTAGTGCGAGGTGGGGTGCGTTAAGTAATTGTAATAGTAATTGATCTTATAATACGGTCTTGACTGGCGTGCTTTATTTTATAGTTTGTTAGAACACTGAGTCGCGGCTGTTGAGAGAAGTAGAGCTATTATTACAGTACGATAATTCCTCGTGGCAATTAGAAATCCCCGCGTTATCTTTATGCAAGCTTTTATTCGACCAGGGAGTACAAGCTGTGCAAGTCCATTTGTGTATCCAATGTAGCTTGTAATTCTGCATCCATGTCTGATTGGGTATTAATTAGGCGCGGGTTTTTGGACCAATTGGCAATCCGCTACGGAGTTTACGAGTAAAGAATAGTACAATATGCCTGAGCAACAACTTGCGGGTCTGATGTGTGGCTTGCAAACTCGTCGGTAAATGGGGTCAAAATATAATTCTGATGCATTGTTAATATTTCTACGAATACAAAGGACTTGTGCATTGTTCTTGGGAGTGAAAGGGCAATCTAAATCAGAATGTATTACATGTAAGCACCTTATTATTAGTAGCAGGGGACCACAATGTTATTTTTTGGTGTACATTGGACGTGTGGCTGTATTCGCCTGGACATTTCTTGGCGTGTAGTAGCCGCAGCAATCACCGCCTGACTCAACTGTTCCAGGATACTTTGTCAGAGTGGGGTTTTATTTTAATTGAACGCTGTAAGTTGTGTTTACCCGGTAAGGATGCGTTGACTACGGCATTTCTCTGGCACCTTTTTAACATTAGGAATTTCTTTTCTGGACCCATACGGTGTGTGTGGACCCAATGGGAGGCAAGTGTGAATATTTCCGAAGCCGATTGTTTTATTGTGACAGTCTGAAGGCACTAGGGGGTGGTGTATGCAAAAGTAGGATTCTGATGCATTGTAGGTGTTTCTACGAATACTGCGGACCTGTGCGTTATTTTTTTGAGTGAAAGGGCAATATAAGTAGGAATGTTTTACACGTAAGTACATTATTATTAATAGCAGAAGAACCTGGTTCTATTTTTTGCTGTAAATTGGGCATATTGCTGTATTCGGCTGGACATTTCTTGACGTATAGAGGCCGTAGCAATCACCGCCTGCTTCAACTGTTCCAGGATACTTTGTCAGAGTGGTGTTTTATTTTAATTGAACGCTGTAAGTTGTGTTTACCCGGTAAGGATGCGTTGACTACGGCATTTCTCTGGCACCTTTTTAACATTAGGAATTTCTTTTCTGGACCCATACGGTGTGTGTGGACCCAATGGGAGGCAAGTGTGAATATTTCCGAAGCCGATTGTTTTATTGTGACAGTCTGAAGGCACTAGGGGGTGGTGTATGCAAAAGTAGGATTCTGATGCATTGTAGGTGTTTCTACGAATACTGCGGACCTGTGCGTTATTTTTTTGAGTGAAAGGGCAATCTAAGTAGGAATGTTTTACACGTAAGTACATTATTATTAATAGCAGAAGAACCTGGTTCTATTTTTTGCTGTAAATTGGGCATATTGCTGTATTCGGCTGGACATTTCTTGACGTATAGAGGCCGTAGCAATCACCGCCTGCTTCAACTGTTCCAGGATACTTTGTCAGAGTGGTGTTTTATTTTAATTGAACGCTGTAAGTTGTGTTTACCCGGTAAGGATGCGTTGACTACGGCATTTCTCTGGCACCTTTTTAACATTAGGAATTTCTTTTCTGGACCCATACGGTGTGTGTGGACCCAATGGGAGGCAAGTGTGAATATTTCCGAAGCCGATTGTTTTATTGTGACAGTCTGAAGGCACTAGGGGGTGGTGTATGCAAAAGTAGGATTCTGATGCATTGTAGGTGTTTCTACGAATACTGCGGACCTGTGCGTTATTTTTTTGAGTGAAAGGGCAATCTAAGCAGATGCAGGAACGTACATGTTTATACCGGCTTGTGCGAAATGAAGCAATAATTTACTCTGTATCAGCTATTAAATTTTAACTTTAATTATAGGACCTGCAATATCTTTTTACTATGGGGTACAACTTACTCCGAATCTGATACGAATTCAGCTGGTTATTAAGGATTATCAGAAGTACAGTGAGTACGATTAGTATTACTTTATTATTGTGATAACGTGTGCGTATTACAGGACAAATTTGGACCACGGGATATGCAATATAGTGTTGCTAGGGTTATCTTAATAATCCGACGGACATAATCTAACAACGGATTTGTTCGCACAAACGAAGGTACTGGGAATACTTTTAAAATAATGTTGGCAATAAAGTTGTTACTACGCGTTGCGGGGCGAATGGAGCTAAAGCAATTGCGGTGGAGTTTTGCGAAACGTATCCAAGCCGCTTGTAGCAGACGCATAGTGATGAACCTATTGTGCACAATTTAGCGCAGGATTAATGCCAATTAAAATTATAAAAGTTTTAAGGTACAGCGAGTACTTGAGGACTAGCATCAGTACTATAGTTTTTGCAATTCATTACAGAAATGACTGAAGCCCATGCAATTGCGGTGTAGTTTCGCGTCATGAATCTGAGTGGCTTGAAGCAGGCACGCAGTGATGAAACTCCAATGCACGAATTAAAGAGGAATGAATGGGGATCGAAGTTTTGGAGGTTTTTAAACGCAGTGAATAGTTTAGAATAACATTAGTACTATAACTTTTGCGACTAATTACAGAAATGACTGGAACCTAAACAATTGCGATGCAAGTTTGCGACACATCCGAGCGGCTTGGAGCAGATGCGTTGTGATGAAACTATTGTGCACAAATTAATGTGGCCTTAATACGAATTAAAATTATGAAAGCTTTAATGTGCAATCAGTATTTTTGCTTTCGCATTTGCAATACAGTTCTTATTATGCATAACACGAGTGACATTGTATAAAGCACGTACATTACTATATTGCGGCAAGTACACAGTGGATAGAAGCAGACACCCAGACAACGGATTATTTTGCACAAATTAGAGCGGGATCAATGTGAGTCAAATCGTTAAGAAATTTCGTTATTATTTGTACACGTTCATATATACTAAAGCTGCAATCTCTATTTCATAGGCTGCGCCGGCTCCTGTTGCTGCGATATTTTAACATCACAATGCCTAACACCGTCTCCAACTGCTCGGCCAACTGCAACTGTGGAAGCGTACATCCATATGGCCACGGCGAGAATTTAAAGAGCGACACGAAGAATATAACACCGCACATTCTCAAGTCATCCAATATATAATTCCGTGTTTTCTGACACTGCAAGTCGGAACATTTACAACAGCCTCGCTAATGGAAGCAGCAACGTTCTTGTACAGCATATTAGGGTTAATAGTGATACAACAAGGCAGAATCGCCGTCAGTAATTAAAGTGTATCCTCTTTTTAACAAATGTGAATCATGCAAACCCACCACACGCCATTAAGTGCCAAACGCAGTAACGAGTACACACTTTCTCCGAGCTTAGTGTCCAACCGTAACAACATTCCAATTTATAATAAATGCGATTATGTTTTAAAAGTGAATAAATATAGAATGCTATCGGCAAAGGAACAACTGTTTGAAAATATTAATGCGGTATGCTCATTAGGTGTATTGTTTAGAAGGATTAATTATTTATTGTAACAATGTATTTGCTGTGATGTGCCGCTGATCAATATTAGATAATTTCGGGTTTAAGCAGTTTGCAGAAAGATGGTTTGTATGTCGACTAGAGCCTTCGCAAAAAAACCGAGACGTTTTTGGTTCTAAGCGGTTTGCAGAAAGGTGGTTAATATGCTCACCTGCACGTCGCAGTTTAGTTGTTTTACATTTCTATACTATGAAGTAGTGCGAGGTGGGGTGCGTTAAGTAATTGTAATAGTAATTGATCTTATAATACGGTCTTGACTGGCGTGCTTTATTTTATAGTTTGTTAGAACACTGAGTCGCGGCTGTTGAGAGAAGTAGAGCTATTATTACAGTACGATAATTCCTCGTGGCAATTAGAAATCCCCGCGTTATCTTTATGCAAGCTTTTATTCGACCAGGGAGTACAAGCTGTGCAAGTCCATTTGTGTATCCAATGTAGCTTGTAATTCTGCATCCATGTCTGATTGGGTATTAATTAGGCGCGGGTTTTTGGACCAATTGGCAATCCGCTACGGAGTTTACGAGTAAAGAATAGTACAATATGCCTGAGCAACAACTTGCGGGTCTGATGTGTGGCTTGCAAACTCGTCGGTAAATGGGGTCAAAATATAATTCTGATGCATTGTTAATATTTCTACGAATACAAAGGACTTGTGCATTGTTCTTGGGAGTGAAAGGGCAATCTAAATCAGAATGTATTACATGTAAGCACCTTATTATTAGTAGCAGGGGACCACAATGTTATTTTTTGGTGTACATTGGACGTGTGGCTGTATTCGCCTGGACATTTCTTGGCGTGTAGTAGCCGCAGCAATCACCGCCTGACTCAACTGTTCCAGGATACTTTGTCAGAGTGGTGTTTTATTTTAATTGAACGCTGTAAGTTGTGTTTACCCGGTAAGGATGCGTTGACTACGGCATTTCTCTGGCACCTTTTTAACATTAGGAATTTCTTTTCTGGACCCATACGGTGTGTGTGGACCCAATGGGAGGCAAGTGTGAATATTTCCGAAGCCGATTGTTTTATTGTGACAGTCTGAAGGCACTAGGGGGTGGTGTATGCAAAAGTAGGATTCTGATGCATTGTAGGTGTTTCTACGAATACTGCGGACCTGTGCGTTATTTTTTTGAGTGAAAGGGCAATCTAAGTAGGAATGTTTTACACGTAAGTACATTATTATTAATAGCAGAAGAACCTGGTTCTATTTTTTGCTGTAAATTGGGCATATTGCTGTATTCGGCTGGACATTTCTTGACGTATAGAGGCCGTAGCAATCACCGCCTGCTTCAACTGTTCCAGGATACTTTGTCAGAGTGGTGTTTTATTTTAATTGAACGCTGTAAGTTGTGTTTACCCGGTAAGGATGCGTTGACTACGGCATTTCTCTGGCACCTTTTTAACATTAGGAATTTCTTTTCTGGACCCATACGGTGTGTGTGGACCCAATGGGAGGCAAGTGTGAATATTTCCGAAGCCGATTGTTTTATTGTGACAGTCTGAAGGCACTAGGGGGTGGTGTATGCAAAAGTAGGATTCTGATGCATTGTAGGTGTTTCTACGAATACTGCGGACCTGTGCGTTATTTTTTTGAGTGAAAGGGCAATCTAAGTAGGAATGTTTTACACGTAAGTACATTATTATTAATAGCAGAAGAACCTGGTTCTATTTTTTGCTGTAAATTGGGCATATTGCTGTATTCGGCTGGACATTTCTTGACGTATAGAGGCCGTAGCAATCACCGCCTGCTTCAACTGTTCCAGGATACTTTGTCAGAGTGGTGTTTTATTTTAATTGAACGCTGTAAGTTGTGTTTACCCGGTAAGGATGCGTTGACTACGGCATTTCTCTGGCACCTTTTTAACATTAGGAATTTCTTTTCTGGACCCATACGGTGTGTGTGGACCCAATGGGAGGCAAGTGTGAATATTTCCGAAGCCGATTGTTTTATTGTGACAGTCTGAAGGCACTAGGGGGTGGTGTATGCAAAAGTAGGATTCTGATGCATTGTAGGTGTTTCTACGAATACTGCGGACCTGTGCGTTATTTTTTTGAGTGAAAGGGCAATCTAAGTAGGAATGTTTTACACGTAAGTACATTATTATTAATAGCAGAAGAACCTGGTTCTATTTTTTGCTGTAAATTGGGCATATTGCTGTATTCGGCTGGACATTTCTTGACGTATAGAGGCCGTAGCAATCACCGCCTGCTTCAACTGTTCCAGGATACTTTGTCAGAGTGGTGTTTTATTTTAATTGAACGCTGTAAGTTGTGTTTACCCGGTAAGGATGCGTTGACTACGGCATTTCTCTGGCACCTTTTTAACATTAGGAATTTCTTTTCTGGACCCATACGGTGTGTGTGGACCCAATGGGAGGCAAGTGTGAATATTTCCGAAGCCGATTGTTTTATTGTGACAGTCTGAAGGCACTAGGGGGTGGTGTATGCAAAAGTAGGATTCTGATGCATTGTAGGTGTTTCTACGAATACTGCGGACCTGTGCGTTATTTTTTTGAGTGAAAGGGCAATCTAAGTAGGAATGTTTTACACGTAAGTACATTATTATTAATAGCAGAAGAACCTGGTTCTATTTTTTGCTGTAAATTGGGCATATTGCTGTATTCGGCTGGACATTTCTTGACGTATAGAGGCCGTAGCAATCACCGCCTGCTTCAACTGTTCCAGGATACTTTGTCAGAGTGGTGTTTTATTTTAATTGAACGCTGTAAGTTGTGTTTACCCGGTAAGGATGCGTTGACTACGGCATTTCTCTGGCACCTTTTTAACATTAGGAATTTCTTTTCTGGACCCATACGGTGTGTGTGGACCCAATGGGAGGCAAGTGTGAATATTTCCGAAGCCGATTGTTTTATTGTGACAGTCTGAAGGCACTAGGGGGTGGTGTATGCAAAAGTAGGATTCTGATGCATTGTAGGTGTTTCTACGAATACTGCGGACCTGTGCGTTATTTTTTTGAGTGAAAGGGCAATCTAAGTAGGAATGTTTTACACGTAAGTACATTATTATTAATAGCAGAAGAACCTGGTTCTATTTTTTGCTGTAAATTGGGCATATTGCTGTATTCGGCTGGACATTTCTTGACGTATAGAGGCCGTAGCAATCACCGCCTGCTTCAACTGTTCCAGGATACTTTGTCAGAGTGGTGTTTTATTTTAATTGAACGCTGTAAGTTGTGTTTACCCGGTAAGGATGCGTTGACTACGGCATTTCTCTGGCACCTTTTTAACATTAGGAATTTCTTTTCTGGACCCATACGGTGTGTGTGGACCCAATGGGAGGCAAGTGTGAATATTTCCGAAGCCGATTGTTTTATTGTGACAGTCTGAAGGCACTAGGGGGTGGTGTATGCAAAAGTAGGATTCTGATGCATTGTAGGTGTTTCTACGAATACTGCGGACCTGTGCGTTATTTTTTTGAGTGAAAGGGCAATCTAAGTAGGAATGTTTTACACGTAAGTACATTATTATTAATAGCAGAAGAACCTGGTTCTATTTTTTGCTGTAAATTGGGCATATTGCTGTATTCGGCTGGACATTTCTTGACGTATAGAGGCCGTAGCAATCACCGCCTGCTTCAACTGTTCCAGGATACTTTGTCAGAGTGGTGTTTTATTTTAATTGAACGCTGTAAGTTGTGTTTACCCGGTAAGGATGCGTTGACTACGGCATTTCTCTGGCACCTTTTTAACATTAGGAATTTCTTTTCTGGACCCATACGGTGTGTGTGGACCCAATGGGAGGCAAGTGTGAATATTTCCGAAGCCGATTGTTTTATTGTGACAGTCTGAAGGCACTAGGGGGTGGTGTATGCAAAAGTAGGATTCTGATGCATTGTAGGTGTTTCTACGAATACTGCGGACCTGTGCGTTATTTTTTTGAGTGAAAGGGCAATCTAAGTAGGAATGTTTTACACGTAAGTACATTATTATTAATAGCAGAAGAACCTGGTTCTATTTTTTGCTGTAAATTGGGCATATTGCTGTATTCGGCTGGACATTTCTTGACGTATAGAGGCCGTAGCAATCACCGCCTGCTTCAACTGTTCCAGGATACTTTGTCAGAGTGGTGTTTTATTTTAATTGAACGCTGTAAGTTGTGTTTACCCGGTAAGGATGCGTTGACTACGGCATTTCTCTGGCACCTTTTTAACATTAGGAATTTCTTTTCTGGACCCATACGGTGTGTGTGGACCCAATGGGAGGCAAGTGTGAATATTTCCGAAGCCGATTGTTTTATTGTGACAGTCTGAAGGCACTAGGGGGTGGTGTATGCAAAAGTAGGATTCTGATGCATTGTAGGTGTTTCTACGAATACTGCGGACCTGTGCGTTATTTTTTTGAGTGAAAGGGCAATCTAAGCAGATGCAGGAACGTACATGTTTATACCGGCTTGTGCGAAATGAAGCAATAATTTACTCTGTATCAGCTATTAAATTTTAACTTTAATTATAGGACCTGCAATATCTTTTTACTATGGGGTACAACTTACTCCGAATCTGATACGAATTCAGCTGGTTATTAAGGATTATCAGAAGTACAGTGAGTACGATTAGTATTACTTTATTATTGTGATAACGTGTGCGTATTACAGGACAAATTTGGACCACGGGATATGCAATATAGTGTTGCTAGGGTTATCTTAATAATCCGACGGACATAATCTAACAACGGATTTGTTCGCACAAACGAAGGTACTGGGAATACTTTTAAAATAATGTTGGCAATAAAGTTGTTACTACGCGTTGCGGGGCGAATGGAGCTAAAGCAATTGCGGTGGAGTTTTGCGAAACGTATCCAAGCCGCTTGTAGCAGACGCATAGTGATGAACCTATTGTGCACAATTTAGCGCAGGATTAATGCCAATTAAAATTATAAAAGTTTTAAGGTACAGCGAGTACTTGAGGACTAGCATCAGTACTATAGTTTTTGCAATTCATTACAGAAATGACTGAAGCCCATGCAATTGCGGTGTAGTTTCGCGTCATGAATCTGAGTGGCTTGAAGCAGGCACGCAGTGATGAAACTCCAATGCACGAATTAAAGAGGAATGAATGGGGATCGAAGTTTTGGAGGTTTTTAAACGCAGTGAATAGTTTAGAATAACATTAGTACTATAACTTTTGCGACTAATTACAGAAATGACTGGAACCTAAACAATTGCGATGCAAGTTTGCGACACATCCGAGCGGCTTGGAGCAGATGCGTTGTGATGAAACTATTGTGCACAAATTAATGTGGCCTTAATACGAATTAAAATTATGAAAGCTTTAATGTGCAGTCAGTATTTTTGCTTTCGCATTTGCAATACAGTTCTTATTATGCATAACACGAGTGACATTGTATAAAGCACGTGCATTACTATATTGCGGCAAGTACACAGTGGATAGAAGCAGACACCCAGACAACGGATTATTTTGCACAAATTAGAGCGGGATCAATGTGAGTCAAATCGTTAAGAAATTTCGTTATTATTTGTACACGTTCATATATACTAAAGCTGCAATCTCTATTTCATAGGCTGCGCCGGCTCCTGTTGCTGCGATATTTTAACATCACAATGCCTAACACCGTCTCCAACTGCTCGGCCAACTGCAACTGTGGAAGCGTACATCCATATGGCCACGGCGAGAATTTAAAGAGCGACACGAAGAATATAACACCGCACATTCTCAAGTCATCCAATATATAATTCCGTGTTTTCTGACACTGCAAGTCGGAACATTTACAACAGCCTCGCTAATGGAAGCAGCAACGTTCTTGTACAGCACATTAGGGTTAATAGTGATACAACAAGGCAGAATCGCCGTCAGTAATTAAAGTGTATCCTCTTTTTAACAAATGTGAATCATGCAAACCCACCACACGCCATTAAGTGCCAAACGCAGTAACGAGTACACACTTTCTCCGAGCTTAGTGTCCAACCGTAACAACATTCCAATTTATAATAAATGCGATTATGTTTTAAAAGTGAATAAATATAGAATGCTATCGGCAAAGGAACAACTGTTTGAAAATATTAATGCGGTATGCTCATTAGGTGTATTGTTTAGAAGGATTAATTATTTATTGTAACAATGTATTTGCTGTGATGTGCCGCTGATCAATATTAGATAATTTCGGGTTTAAGCAGTTTGCAGAAAGATGGTTTGTATGTCGACTAGAGCCTTCGCAAAAAAACCGAGACGTTTTTGGTTCTAAGCGGTTTGCAGAAAGGTGGTTAATATGCTCACCTGCACGTCACAGTTTAGTTGTTTTACATTTCTATACTATGTAGTAGTGCGAGGTGGGGTGCGTTAAGTAATTGTAATAGTAATTGATCTTATAATACGGTCTTGACTGGCTTGCTTTGTTTTATAGTTTGTTAGAACACTGAGTCGCGGCTGTTGAGAGAAGTAGAGCTATTATTACAGTACGATAATTCCTCGTGGCAATTAGAAATCCCCGCGTTATCTTTATGCAAGCTTTTATTCGACCAGGGAGTACAAGCTGTGCAAGTCCATTTGTGTATCCAATGTAGCTTGTAATTCTGCATCCATGTCTGATTGGGTATTAATTAGGCGCGGGTTTTTGGACCAATTGGCAATCCGCTACGGAGTTTACGAGTAAAGAATAGTACAATATGCCTGAGCAACAACTTGCGGGTCTGATGTGTGGCTTGCAAACTCGTCGGTAAATGGGGTCAAAATATAATTCTGATGCATTGTTAATATTTCTACGAATACAAAGGACTTGTGCATTGTTCTTGGGAGTGAAAGGGCAATCTAAATCAGAATGTATTACATGTAAGCACCTTATTATTAGTAGCAGGGGACCACAATGTTATTTTTTGGTGTACATTGGACGTGTGGCTGTATTCGCCTGGACATTTCTTGGCGTGTAGTAGCCGCAGCAATCACCGCCTGACTCAACTGTTCCAGGATACTTTGTCAGAGTGGTGTTTTATTTTAATTGAACGCTGTAAGTTGTGTTTACCCGGTAAGGATGCGTTGACTACGGCATTTCTCTGGCACCTTTTTAACATTAGGAATTTCTTTTCTGGACCCATACGGTGTGTGTGGACCCAATGGGAGGCAAGTGTGAATATTTCCGAAGCCGATTGTTTTATTGTGACAGTCTGAAGGCACTAGGGGGTGGTGTATGCAAAAGTAGGATTCTGATGCATTGTAGGTGTTTCTACGAATACTGCGGACCTGTGCGTTATTTTTTTGAGTGAAAGGGCAATCTAAGTAGGAATGTTTTACACGTAAGTACATTATTATTAATAGCAGAAGAACCTGGTTCTATTTTTTGCTGTAAATTGGGCATATTGCTGTATTCGGCTGGACATTTCTTGACGTATAGAGGCCGTAGCAATCACCGCCTGCTTCAACTGTTCCAGGATACTTTGTCAGAGTGGTGTTTTATTTTAATTGAACGCTGTAAGTTGTGTTTACCCGGTAAGGATGCGTTGACTACGGCATTTCTCTGGCACCTTTTTAACATTAGGAATTTCTTTTCTGGACCCATACGGTGTGTGTGGACCCAATGGGAGGCAAGTGTGAATATTTCCGAAGCCGATTGTTTTATTGTGACAGTCTGAAGGCACTAGGGGGTGGTGTATGCAAAAGTAGGATTCTGATGCATTGTAGGTGTTTCTACGAATACTGCGGACCTGTGCGTTATTTTTTTGAGTGAAAGGGCAATCTAAGTAGGAATGTTTTACACGTAAGTACATTATTATTAATAGCAGAAGAACCTGGTTCTATTTTTTGCTGTAAATTGGGCATATTGCTGTATTCGGCTGGACATTTCTTGACGTATAGAGGCCGTAGCAATCACCGCCTGCTTCAACTGTTCCAGGATACTTTGTCAGAGTGGTGTTTTATTTTAATTGAACGCTGTAAGTTGTGTTTACCCGGTAAGGATGCGTTGACTACGGCATTTCTCTGGCACCTTTTTAACATTAGGAATTTCTTTTCTGGACCCATACGGTGTGTGTGGACCCAATGGGAGGCAAGTGTGAATATTTCCGAAGCCGATTGTTTTATTGTGACAGTCTGAAGGCACTAGGGGGTGGTGTATGCAAAAGTAGGATTCTGATGCATTGTAGGTGTTTCTACGAATACTGCGGACCTGTGCGTTATTTTTTTGAGTGAAAGGGCAATCTAAGTAGGAATGTTTTACACGTAAGTACATTATTATTAATAGCAGAAGAACCTGGTTCTATTTTTTGCTGTAAATTGGGCATATTGCTGTATTCGGCTGGACATTTCTTGACGTATAGAGGCCGTAGCAATCACCGCCTGCTTCAACTGTTCCAGGATACTTTGTCAGAGTGGTGTTTTATTTTAATTGAACGCTGTAAGTTGTGTTTACCCGGTAAGGATGCGTTGACTACGGCATTTCTCTGGCACCTTTTTAACATTAGGAATTTCTTTTCTGGACCCATACGGTGTGTGTGGACCCAATGGGAGGCAAGTGTGAATATTTCCGAAGCCGATTGTTTTATTGTGACAGTCTGAAGGCACTAGGGGGTGGTGTATGCAAAAGTAGGATTCTGATGCATTGTAGGTGTTTCTACGAATACTGCGGACCTGTGCGTTATTTTTTTGAGTGAAAGGGCAATCTAAGTAGGAATGTTTTACACGTAAGTACATTATTATTAATAGCAGAAGAACCTGGTTCTATTTTTTGCTGTAAATTGGGCATATTGCTGTATTCGGCTGGACATTTCTTGACGTATAGAGGCCGTAGCAATCACCGCCTGCTTCAACTGTTCCAGGATACTTTGTCAGAGTGGTGTTTTATTTTAATTGAACGCTGTAAGTTGTGTTTACCCGGTAAGGATGCGTTGACTACGGCATTTCTCTGGCACCTTTTTAACATTAGGAATTTCTTTTCTGGACCCATACGGTGTGTGTGGACCCAATGGGAGGCAAGTGTGAATATTTCCGAAGCCGATTGTTTTATTGTGACAGTCTGAAGGCACTAGGGGGTGGTGTATGCAAAAGTAGGATTCTGATGCATTGTAGGTGTTTCTACGAATACTGCGGACCTGTGCGTTATTTTTTTGAGTGAAAGGGCAATCTAAGTAGGAATGTTTTACACGTAAGTACATTATTATTAATAGCAGAAGAACCTGGTTCTATTTTTTGCTGTAAATTGGGCATATTGCTGTATTCGGCTGGACATTTCTTGACGTATAGAGGCCGTAGCAATCACCGCCTGCTTCAACTGTTCCAGGATACTTTGTCAGAGTGGTGTTTTATTTTAATTGAACGCTGTAAGTTGTGTTTACCCGGTAAGGATGCGTTGACTACGGCATTTCTCTGGCACCTTTTTAACATTAGGAATTTCTTTTCTGGACCCATACGGTGTGTGTGGACCCAATGGGAGGCAAGTGTGAATATTTCCGAAGCCGATTGTTTTATTGTGACAGTCTGAAGGCACTAGGGGGTGGTGTATGCAAAAGTAGGATTCTGATGCATTGTAGGTGTTTCTACGAATACTGCGGACCTGTGCGTTATTTTTTTGAGTGAAAGGGCAATCTAAGTAGGAATGTTTTACACGTAAGTACATTATTATTAATAGCAGAAGAACCTGGTTCTATTTTTTGCTGTAAATTGGGCATATTGCTGTATTCGGCTGGACATTTCTTGACGTATAGAGGCCGTAGCAATCACCGCCTGCTTCAACTGTTCCAGGATACTTTGTCAGAGTGGTGTTTTATTTTAATTGAACGCTGTAAGTTGTGTTTACCCGGTAAGGATGCGTTGACTACGGCATTTCTCTGGCACCTTTTTAACATTAGGAATTTCTTTTCTGGACCCATACGGTGTGTGTGGACCCAATGGGAGGCAAGTGTGAATATTTCCGAAGCCGATTGTTTTATTGTGACAGTCTGAAGGCACTAGGGGGTGGTGTATGCAAAAGTAGGATTCTGATGCATTGTAGGTGTTTCTACGAATACTGCGGACCTGTGCGTTATTTTTTTGAGTGAAAGGGCAATCTAAGTAGGAATGTTTTACACGTAAGTACATTATTATTAATAGCAGAAGAACCTGGTTCTATTTTTTGCTGTAAATTGGGCATATTGCTGTATTCGGCTGGACATTTCTTGACGTATAGAGGCCGTAGCAATCACCGCCTGCTTCAACTGTTCCAGGATACTTTGTCAGAGTGGTGTTTTATTTTAATTGAACGCTGTAAGTTGTGTTTACCCGGTAAGGATGCGTTGACTACGGCATTTCTCTGGCACCTTTTTAACATTAGGAATTTCTTTTCTGGACCCATACGGTGTGTGTGGACCCAATGGGAGGCAAGTGTGAATATTTCCGAAGCCGATTGTTTTATTGTGACAGTCTGAAGGCACTAGGGGGTGGTGTATGCAAAAGTAGGATTCTGATGCATTGTAGGTGTTTCTACGAATACTGCGGACCTGTGCGTTATTTTTTTGAGTGAAAGGGCAATCTAAGCAGATGCAGGAACGTACATGTTTATACCGGCTTGTGCGAAATGAAGCAATAATTTACTCTGTATCAGCTATTAAATTTTAACTTTAATTATAGGACCTGCAATATCTTTTTACTATGGGGTACAACTTACTCCGAATCTGATACGAATTCAGCTGGTTATTAAGGATTATCAGAAGTACAGTGAGTACGATTAGTATTACTTTATTATTGTGATAACGTGTGCGTATTACAGGACAAATTTGGACCACGGGATATGCAATATAGTGTTGCTAGGGTTATCTTAATAATCCGACGGACATAATCTAACAACGGATTTGTTCGCACAAACGAAGGTACTGGGAATACTTTTAAAATAATGTTGGCAATAAAGTTGTTACTACGCGTTGCGGGGCGAATGGAGCTAAAGCAATTGCGGTGGAGTTTTGCGAAACGTATCCAAGCCGCTTGTAGCAGACGCATAGTGATGAACCTATTGTGCACAATTTAGCGCAGGATTAATGCCAATTAAAATTATAAAAGTTTTAAGGTACAGCGAGTACTTGAGGACTAGCATCAGTACTATAGTTTTTGCAATTCATTACAGAAATGACTGAAGCCCATGCAATTGCGGTGTAGTTTCGCGTCATGAATCTGAGTGGCTTGAAGCAGGCACGCAGTGATGAAACTCCAATGCACGAATTAAAGAGGAATGAATGGGGATCGAAGTTTTGGAGGTTTTTAAACGCAGTGAATAGTTTAGAATAACATTAGTACTATAACTTTTGCGACTAATTACAGAAATGACTGGAACCTAAACAATTGCGATGCAAGTTTGCGACACATCCGAGCGGCTTGGAGCAGATGCGTTGTGATGAAACTATTGTGCACAAATTAATGTGGCCTTAATACGAATTAAAATTATGAAAGCTTTAATGTGCAATCAGTATTTTTGCTTTCGCATTTGCACTACAGTTCTTATTATGCATAACACGAGTGACATTGTATAAAGCACGTACATTACTATATTGCGGCAAGTACACAGTGGATAGAAGCAGACACCCAGACAACGGATTATTTTGCACAAATTAGAGCGGGATCAATGTGAGTCAAATCGTTAAGAAATTTCGTTATTATTTGTACACGTTCATATATACTAAAGCTGCAATCTCTATTTCATAGGCTGCGCCGGCTCCTGTTGCTGCGATATTTTAACATCACAATGCCTAACACCGTCTCCAACTGCTCGGCCAACTGCAACTGTGGAAGCGTACATCCATATGGCCACGGCGAGAATTTAAAGAGCGACACGAAGAATATAACACCGCACATTCTCAAGTCATCCAATATATAATTCCGTGTTTTCTGACACTGCAAGTCGGAACATTTACAACAGCCTCGCTAATGGAAGCAGCAACGTTCTTGTACAGCACATTAGGGTTAATAGTGATACAACAAGGCAGAATCGCCGTCAGTAATTAAAGTGTATCCTCTTTTTAACAAATGTGAATCATGCAAACCCACCACACGCCATTAAGTGCCAAACGCAGTAACGAGTACACACTTTCTCCGAGCTTAGTGTCCAACCGTAACAACATTCCAATTTATAATAAATGCGATTATGTTTTAAAAGTGAATAAATATAGAATGCTATCGGCAAAGGAACAACTGTTTGAAAATATTAATGCGGTATGCTCATTAGGTGTATTGTTTAGAAGGATTAATTATTTATTGTAACAATGTATTTGCTGTGATGTGCCGCTGATCAATATTAGATAATTTCGGGTTTAAGCAGTTTGCAGAAAGATGGTTTGTATGTCGACTAGAGCCTTCGCAAAAAAACCAAGACGTTTTTGGTTCTAAGCGGTTTGCAGAAAGGTGGTTAATATGCTCACCTGCACGTCGCAGTTTAGTTGTTTTACATTTCTATACTATGAAGTAGTGCGAGGTGGGGTGCGTTAAGTAATTGTAATAGTAATTGATCTTATAATACGGTCTTGACTGGCGTGCTTTGTTTTATAGTTTGTTAGAACACTGAGTCGCGGCTGTTGAGAGAAGTAGAGCTATTATTACAGTACGATAATTCCTCGTGGCAATTAGAAATCCCCGCGTTATCTTTATGCAAGCTTTTATTCGACCAGGGAGTACAAGCTGTGCAAGTCCATTTGTGTATCCAATGTAGCTTGTAATTCTGCATCCATGTCTGATTGGGTATTAATTAGGCGCGGGTTTTTGGACCAATTGGCAATCCGCTACGGAGTTTACGAGTAAAGAATAGTACAATATGCCTGAGCAACAACTTGCGGGTCTGATGTGTGGCTTGCAAACTCGTCGGTAAATGGGGTCAAAATATAATTCTGATGCATTGTTAATATTTCTACGAATACAAAGGACTTGTGCATTGTTCTTGGGAGTGAAAGGGCAATCTAAATCAGAATGTATTACATGTAAGCACCTTATTATTAGTAGCAGGGGACCACAATGTTATTTTTTGGTGTACATTGGACGTGTGGCTGTATTCGCCTGGACATTTCTTGGCGTGTAGTAGCCGCAGCAATCACCGCCTGACTCAACTGTTCCAGGATACTTTGTCAGAGTGGTGTTTTATTTTAATTGAACGCTGTAAGTTGTGTTTACCCGGTAAGGATGCGTTGACTACGGCATTTCTCTGGCACCTTTTTAACATTAGGAATTTCTTTTCTGGACCCATACGGTGTGTGTGGACCCAATGGGAGGCAAGTGTGAATATTTCCGAAGCCGATTGTTTTATTGTGACAGTCTGAAGGCACTAGGGGGTGGTGTATGCAAAAGTAGGATTCTGATGCATTGTAGGTGTTTCTACGAATACTGCGGACCTGTGCGTTATTTTTTTGAGTGAAAGGGCAATCTAAGCAGATGCAGGAACGTACATGTTTATACCGGCTTGTGCGAAATGAAGCAATAATTTACTCTGTATCAGCTATTAAATTTTAACTTTAATTATAGGACCTGCAATATCTTTTTACTATGGGGTACAACTTACTCCGAATCTGATACGAATTCAGCTGGTTATTAAGGATTATCAGAAGTACAGTGAGTACGATTAGTATTACTTTATTATTGTGATAACGTGTGCGTATTACAGGACAAATTTGGACCACGGGATATGCAATATAGTGTTGCTAGGGTTATCTTAATAATCCGACGGACATAATCTAACAACGGATTTGTTCGCACAAACGAAGGTACTGGGAATACTTTTAAAATAATGTTGGCAATAAAGTTGTTACTACGCGTTGCGGGGCGAATGGAGCTAAAGCAATTGCGGTGGAGTTTTGCGAAACGTATCCAAGCCGCTTGTAGCAGACGCATAGTGATGAACCTATTGTGCACAATTTAGCGCAGGATTAATGCCAATTAAAATTATAAAAGTTTTAAGGTACAGCGAGTACTTGAGGACTAGCATCAGTACTATAGTTTTTGCAATTCATTACAGAAATGACTGAAGCCCATGCAATTGCGGTGTAGTTTCGCGTCATGAATCTGAGTGGCTTGAAGCAGGCACGCAGTGATGAAACTCCAATGCACGAATTAAAGAGGAATGAATGGGGATCGAAGTTTTGGAGGTTTTTAAACGCAGTGAATAGTTTAGAATAACATTAGTACTATAACTTTTGCGACTAATTACAGAAATGACTGGAACCTAAACAATTGCGATGCAAGTTTGCGACACATCCGAGCGGCTTGGAGCAGATGCGTTGTGATGAAACTATTGTGCACAAATTAATGTGGCCTTAATACGAATTAAAATTATGAAAGCTTTAATGTGCAATCAGTATTTTTGCTTTCGCATTTGCAATACAGTTCTTATTATGCATAACACGAGTGACATTGTATAAAGCACGTACATTACTATATTGCGGCAAGTACACAGTGGATAGAAGCAGACACCCAGACAACGGATTATTTTGCACAAATTAGAGCGGGATCAATGTGAGTCAAATCGTTAAGAAATTTCGTTATTATTTGTACACGTTCATATATACTAAAGCTGCAATCTCTATTTCATAGGCTGCGCCGGCTCCTGTTGCTGCGATATTTTAACATCACAATGCCTAACACCGTCTCCAACTGCTCGGCCAACTGCAACTGTGGAAGCGTACATCCATATGGCCACGGCGAGAATTTAAAGAGCGACACGAAGAATATAACACCGCACATTCTCAAGTCATCCAATATATAATTCCGTGTTTTCTGACACTGCAAGTCGGAACATTTACAACAGCCTCGCTAATGGAAGCAGCAATGTTCTTGTACAGCACATTAGGGTTAATAGTGATACAACAAGGCAGAATCGCCGTCAGTAATTAAAGTGTATCCTCTTTTTAACAAATGTGAATCATGCAAACCCACCACACGCCATTAAGTGCCAAACGCAGTAACGAGTACACACTTTCTCCGAGCTTAGTGTCCAACCGTAACAACATTCCAATTTATAATAAATGCGATTATGTTTTAAAAGTGAATAAATATAGAATGCTATCGGCAAAGGAACAACTGTTTGAAAATATTAATGCGGTATGCTCATTAGGTGTATTGTTTAGAAGGATTAATTATTTATTGTAACAATGTATTTGCTGTGATGTGCCGCTGATCAATATTAGATAATTTCGGGTTTAAGCAGTTTGCAGAAAGATGGTTTGTATGTCGACTAGAGCCTTCGCAAAAAAACCGAGACGTTTTTGGTTCTAAGCGGTTTGCAGAAAGGTGGTTAATATGCTCACCTGCACGTCACAGTTTAGTTGTTTTACATTTCTATACTATGTAGTAGTGCGAGGTGGGGTGCGTTAAGTAATTGTAATAGTAATTGATCTTATAATACGGTCTTGACTGGCTTGCTTTGTTTTATAGTTTGTTAGAACACTGAGTCGCGGCTGTTGAGAGAAGTAGAGCTATTATTACAGTACGATAATTCCTCGTGGCAATTAGAAATCCCCGCGTTATCTTTATGCAAGCTTTTATTCGACCAGGGAGTACAAGCTGTGCAAGTCCATTTGTGTATCCAATGTAGCTTGTAATTCTGCATCCATGTCTGATTGGGTATTAATTAGGCGCGGGTTTTTGGACCAATTGGCAATCCGCTACGGAGTTTACGAGTAAAGAATAGTACAATATGCCTGAGCAACAACTTGCGGGTCTGATGTGTGGCTTGCAAACTCGTCGGTAAATGGGGTCAAAATATAATTCTGATGCATTGTTAATATTTCTACGAATACAAAGGACTTGTGCATTGTTCTTGGGAGTGAAAGGGCAATCTAAATCAGAATGTATTACATGTAAGCACCTTATTATTAGTAGCAGGGGACCACAATGTTATTTTTTGGTGTACATTGGACGTGTGGCTGTATTCGCCTGGACATTTCTTGGCGTGTAGTAGCCGCAGCAATCACCGCCTGACTCAACTGTTCCAGGATACTTTGTCAGAGTGGTGTTTTATTTTAATTGAACGCTGTAAGTTGTGTTTACCCGGTAAGGATGCGTTGACTACGGCATTTCTCTGGCACCTTTTTAACATTAGGAATTTCTTTTCTGGACCCATACGGTGTGTGTGGACCCAATGGGAGGCAAGTGTGAATATTTCCGAAGCCGATTGTTTTATTGTGACAGTCTGAAGGCACTAGGGGGTGGTGTATGCAAAAGTAGGATTCTGATGCATTGTAGGTGTTTCTACGAATACTGCGGACCTGTGCGTTATTTTTTTGAGTGAAAGGGCAATCTAAGTAGGAATGTTTTACACGTAAGTACATTATTATTAATAGCAGAAGAACCTGGTTCTATTTTTTGCTGTAAATTGGGCATATTGCTGTATTCGGCTGGACATTTCTTGACGTATAGAGGCCGTAGCAATCACCGCCTGCTTCAACTGTTCCAGGATACTTTGTCAGAGTGGTGTTTTATTTTAATTGAACGCTGTAAGTTGTGTTTACCCGGTAAGGATGCGTTGACTACGGCATTTCTCTGGCACCTTTTTAACATTAGGAATTTCTTTTCTGGACCCATACGGTGTGTGTGGACCCAATGGGAGGCAAGTGTGAATATTTCCGAAGCCGATTGTTTTATTGTGACAGTCTGAAGGCACTAGGGGGTGGTGTATGCAAAAGTAGGATTCTGATGCATTGTAGGTGTTTCTACGAATACTGCGGACCTGTGCGTTATTTTTTTGAGTGAAAGGGCAATCTAAGTAGGAATGTTTTACACGTAAGTACATTATTATTAATAGCAGAAGAACCTGGTTCTATTTTTTGCTGTAAATTGGGCATATTGCTGTATTCGGCTGGACATTTCTTGACGTATAGAGGCCGTAGCAATCACCGCCTGCTTCAACTGTTCCAGGATACTTTGTCAGAGTGGTGTTTTATTTTAATTGAACGCTGTAAGTTGTGTTTACCCGGTAAGGATGCGTTGACTACGGCATTTCTCTGGCACCTTTTTAACATTAGGAATTTCTTTTCTGGACCCATACGGTGTGTGTGGACCCAATGGGAGGCAAGTGTGAATATTTCCGAAGCCGATTGTTTTATTGTGACAGTCTGAAGGCACTAGGGGGTGGTGTATGCAAAAGTAGGATTCTGATGCATTGTAGGTGTTTCTACGAATACTGCGGACCTGTGCGTTATTTTTTTGAGTGAAAGGGCAATCTAAGCAGATGCAGGAACGTACATGTTTATACCGGCTTGTGCGAAATGAAGCAATAATTTACTCTGTATCAGCTATTAAATTTTAACTTTAATTATAGGACCTGCAATGTCTTTTTACTATGGGGTACAACTTACACCGAATCTGATACGAATTCAGCTGGTTATTAAGGATTATCAGAAGTACAGTGAGTACGATTAGTATTACTTTATTATTGTGATAACGTGTGCGTATTACAGGACAAATTTGGACCACGGGATATGCAATATAGTGTTGCTAGGGTTATCTTAATAATCCGACGGACATAATCTAACAACGGATTTGTTCGCACAAACGAAGGTACTGGGAATACTTTTAAAATAATGTTGGCAATAAAGTTGTTACTACGCGTTGCGGGGCGAATGGAGCTAAAGCAATTGCGGTGGAGTTTTGCGAAACGTATCCAAGCCGCTTGTAGCAGACGCATAGTGATGAACCTATTGTGCACAATTTAGCGCAGGATTAATGCCAATTAAAATTATAAAAGTTTTAAGGTACAGCGAGTACTTGAGGACTAGCATCAGTACTATAGTTTTTGCAATTCATTACAGAAATGACTGAAGCCCATGCAATTGCGGTGTAGTTTCGCGTCATGAATCTGAGTGGCTTGAAGCAGGCACGCAGTGATGAAACTCCAATGCACGAATTAAAGAGGAATGAATGGGGATCGAAGTTTTGGAGGTTTTTAAACGCAGTGAATAGTTTAGAATAACATTAGTACTATAACTTTTGCGACTAATTACAGAAATGACTGGAACCTAAACAATTGCGATGCAAGTTTGCGACACATCCGAGCGGCTTGGAGCAGATGCGTTGTGATGAAACTATTGTGCACAAATTAATGTGGCCTTAATACGAATTAAAATTATGAAAGCTTTAATGTACAGTCAGTATTTTTGCTATAGCATTTGCAATACAGTTCTTATTATGCATAACACGAGTGACATTGTATAAAGCACGTACATTACTATATTGCGGCAAGTACACAGTGGATAGAAGCAGACACCCAGACAACGGATTATTTTGCACAAATTAGAGCGGGATCAATGTGAGTCAAATCGTTAAGAAATTTCGTTATTATTTGTACACGTTCATATATACTAAAGCTGCAATCTCTATTTCATAGGCTGCGCCGGCTCCTGTTGCTGCGATATTTTAACATCACAATGCCTAACACCGTCTCCAACTGCTCGGCCAACTGCAACTGTGGAAGCGTACATCCATATGGCCACGGCGAGAATTTAAAGAGCGACACGAAGAATATAACACCGCACATTCTCAAGTCATCCAATATATAATTCCGTGTTTTCTGACACTGCAAGTCGGAACATTTACAACAGCCTCGCTAATGGAAGCAGCAACGTTCTTGTACAGCACATTAGGGTTAATAGTGATACAACAAGGCAGAATCGCCGTCAGTAATTAAAGTGTATCCTCTTTTTAACAAATGTGAATCATGCAAACCCACCACACGCCATTAAGTGCCAAACGCAGTAACGAGTACACACTTTCTCCGAGCTTAGTGTCCAACCGTAACAACATTCCAATTTATAATAAATGCGATTATGTTTTAAAAGTGAATAAATATAGAATGCTATCGGCAAAGGAACAACTGTTTGAAAATATTAATGCGGTATGCTCATTAGGTGTATTGTTTAGAAGGATTAATTATTTATTGTAACAATGTATTTGCTGTGATGTGCCGCTGATCAATATTAGATAATTTCGGGTTTAAGCAGTTTGCAGAAAGATGGTTTGTATGTCGACTAGAGCCTTCGCAAAAAAACCAAGACGTTTTTGGTTCTAAGCGGTTTGCAGAAAGGTGGTTAATATGCTCACCTGCACGTCGCAGTTTAGTTGTTTTACATTTCTATACTATGAAGTAGTGCGAGGTGGGGTGCGTTAAGTAATTGTAATAGTAATTGATCTTATAATACGGTCTTGACTGGCGTGCTTTATTTTATAGTTTGTTAGAACACTGAGTCGCGGCTGTTGAGAGAAGTAGAGCTATTATTACAGTACGATAATTCCTCGTGGCAATTAGAAATCCCCGCGTTATCTTTATGCAAGCTTTTATTCGACCAGGGAGTACAAGCTGTGCAAGTCCATTTGTGTATCCAATGTAGCTTGTAATTCTGCATCCATGTCTGATTGGGTATTAATTAGGCGCGGGTTTTTGGACCAATTGGCAATCCGCTACGGAGTTTACGAGTAAAGAATAGTACAATATGCCTGAGCAACAACTTGCGGGTCTGATGTGTGGCTTGCAAACTCGTCGGTAAATGGGGTCAAAATATAATTCTGATGCATTGTTAATATTTCTACGAATACAAAGGACTTGTGCATTGTTCTTGGGAGTGAAAGGGCAATCTAAATCAGAATGTATTACATGTAAGCACCTTATTATTAGTAGCAGGGGACCACAATGTTATTTTTTGGTGTACATTGGACGTGTGGCTGTATTCGCCTGGACATTTCTTGGCGTGTAGTAGCCGCAGCAATCACCGCCTGACTCAACTGTTCCAGGATACTTTGTCAGAGTGGTGTTTTATTTTAATTGAACGCTGTAAGTTGTGTTTACCCGGTAAGGATGCGTTGACTACGGCATTTCTCTGGCACCTTTTTAACATTAGGAATTTCTTTTCTGGACCCATACGGTGTGTGTGGACCCAATGGGAGGCAAGTGTGAATATTTCCGAAGCCGATTGTTTTATTGTGACAGTCTGAAGGCACTAGGGGGTGGTGTATGCAAAAGTAGGATTCTGATGCATTGTAGGTGTTTCTACGAATACTGCGGACCTGTGCGTTATTTTTTTGAGTGAAAGGGCAATCTAAGTAGGAATGTTTTACACGTAAGTACATTATTATTAATAGCAGAAGAACCTGGTTCTATTTTTTGCTGTAAATTGGGCATATTGCTGTATTCGGCTGGACATTTCTTGACGTATAGAGGCCGTAGCAATCACCGCCTGCTTCAACTGTTCCAGGATACTTTGTCAGAGTGGTGTTTTATTTTAATTGAACGCTGTAAGTTGTGTTTACCCGGTAAGGATGCGTTGACTACGGCATTTCTCTGGCACCTTTTTAACATTAGGAATTTCTTTTCTGGACCCATACGGTGTGTGTGGACCCAATGGGAGGCAAGTGTGAATATTTCCGAAGCCGATTGTTTTATTGTGACAGTCTGAAGGCACTAGGGGGTGGTGTATGCAAAAGTAGGATTCTGATGCATTGTAGGTGTTTCTACGAATACTGCGGACCTGTGCGTTATTTTTTTGAGTGAAAGGGCAATCTAAGTAGGAATGTTTTACACGTAAGTACATTATTATTAATAGCAGAAGAACCTGGTTCTATTTTTTGCTGTAAATTGGGCATATTGCTGTATTCGGCTGGACATTTCTTGACGTATAGAGGCCGTAGCAATCACCGCCTGCTTCAACTGTTCCAGGATACTTTGTCAGAGTGGTGTTTTATTTTAATTGAACGCTGTAAGTTGTGTTTACCCGGTAAGGATGCGTTGACTACGGCATTTCTCTGGCACCTTTTTAACATTAGGAATTTCTTTTCTGGACCCATACGGTGTGTGTGGACCCAATGGGAGGCAAGTGTGAATATTTCCGAAGCCGATTGTTTTATTGTGACAGTCTGAAGGCACTAGGGGGTGGTGTATGCAAAAGTAGGATTCTGATGCATTGTAGGTGTTTCTACGAATACTGCGGACCTGTGCGTTATTTTTTTGAGTGAAAGGGCAATCTAAGCAGATGCAGGAACGTACATGTTTATACCGGCTTGTGCGAAATGAAGCAATAATTTACTCTGTATCAGCTATTAAATTTTAACTTTAATTATAGGACCTGCAATGTCTTTTTACTATGGGGTACAACTTACTCCGAATCTGATACGAATTCAGCTGGTTATTAAGGATTATCAGAAGTACAGTGAGTACGATTAGTATTACTTTATTATTGTGATAACGTGTGCGTATTACAGGACAAATTTGGACCACGGGATATGCAATATAGTGTTGCTAGGGTTATCTTAATAATCCGACGGACATAATCTAACAACGGATTTGTTCGCACAAACGAAGGTACTGGGAATACTTTTAAAATAATGTTGGCAATAAAGTTGTTACTACGCGTTGCGGGGCGAATGGAGCTAAAGCAATTGCGGTGGAGTTTTGCGAAACGTATCCAAGCCGCTTGT
This sequence comes from Syritta pipiens, assembly GCA_905187475.1. NCBI lineage: Eukaryota > Metazoa > Arthropoda > Insecta > Diptera > Syrphidae > Syritta > Syritta pipiens. The sequence continues at coordinate 58,926,496 of LR994573.1, forward strand.
AGCAGACGCATAGTGATGAACCTATTGTGCACAATTTAGCGCAGGATTAATGCCAATTAAAATTATAAAAGTTTTAAGGTACAGCGAGTACTTGAGGACTAGCATCAGTACTATAGTTTTTGCAATTCATTACAGAAATGACTGAAGCCCATGCAATTGCGGTGTAGTTTCGCGTCATGAATCTGAGTGGCTTGAAGCAGGCACGCAGTGATGAAACTCCAATGCACGAATTAAAGAGGAATGAATGGGGATCGAAGTTTTGGAGGTTTTTAAACGCAGTGAATAGTTTAGAATAACATTAGTACTATAACTTTTGCGACTAATTACAGAAATGACTGGAACCTAAACAATTGCGATGCAAGTTTGCGACACATCCGAGCGGCTTGGAGCAGATGCGTTGTGATGAAACTATTGTGCACAAATTAATGTGGCCTTAATACGAATTAGAATTATGAAAGCTTTAATGTGCAATCAGTATTTTTGCTTTCGCATTTGCAATACAGTTCTTATTATGCATAACACGAGTGACATTGTATAAAGCACGTACATTACTATATTGCGGCAAGTACACAGTGGATAAAAGCAGACACCCAGACAACGGATTATTTTGCACAAATTAGAGCGGGATCAATGTGAGTCAAATCGTTAAGAAATTTCGTTATTATTTTCACACGTTCATATATACTAAAGCTGCAATCGCTATTTCATAGGCTGCGTCGGTTCCTGTTGCTGCGATATTTCAACATCACAATCCCTAACACCGACTCCAACTGCTCGGCCAACTACAACTATGGAAGCGTACATCCATATGGCCACGGCGAGAATTTAAAGAGCGACACGAAGAATATAACACCGCACATTCTCAAGTCATCCAATATATAATTCCGTGTTTTCTGACACTGCAAGTCGGAACATTTACAACAGCCTCGCTAATGGAAGCAGCAATGTTCTTGTACAGCACATTAGGGTTAATAGTGATACAACAAGGCAGAATCGCCGTCAGTAATTAAAGTGTATCCTCTTTTTAACAAATGTGAATCATGCAAACCCACCACACGCCATTAAGTGCCAAACGCAGTAACGAGTACACACTTTCTCCGAGCTTAGTGTCCAACCGTAACAACATTCCAATTTATAATAAATGCGATTATGTTTTAAAAGTGAATAAATATAGAATGCTATCGGCAAAGGAACAACTGTTTGAAAATATTAATGCGGTATGCTCATTAGGTGTATTGTTTAGAAGGATTAATTATTTATTGTAACAATGTATTTGCTGTGATGTGCCGCTGATCAATATTAGATAATTTCGGGTTTAAGCAGTTTGCAGAAAGATGGTTTGTATGTCGACTAGAGCCTTCGCAAAAAAACCAAGACGTTTTTGGTTCTAAGCGGTTTGCAGAAAGGTGGTTAATATGCTCACCTGCACGTCGCAGTTTAGTTGTTTTACATTTCTATACTATGAAGTAGTGCGAGGTGGGGTGCGTTAAGTAATTGTAATAGTAATTGATCTTATAATACGGTCTTGACTGGCGTGCTTTGTTTTATAGTTTGTTAGAACACTGAGTCGCGGCTGTTGAGAGAAGTAGAGCTATTATTACAGTACGATAATTCCTCGTGGCAATTAGAAATCCCCGCGTTATCTTTATGCAAGCTTTTATTCGACCAGGGAGTACAAGCTGTGCAAGTCCATTTGTGTATCCAATGTAGCTTGTAATTCTGCATCCATGTCTGATTGGGTATTAATTAGGCGCGGGTTTTTGGACCAATTGGCAATCCGCTACGGAGTTTACGAGTAAAGAATAGTACAATATGCCTGAGCAACAACTTGCGGGTCTGATGTGTGGCTTGCAAACTCGTCGGTAAATGGGGTCAAAATATAATTCTGATGCATTGTTAATATTTCTACGAATACAAAGGACTTGTGCATTGTTCTTGGGAGTGAAAGGGCAATCTAAATCAGAATGTATTACATGTAAGCACCTTATTATTAGTAGCAGGGGACCACAATGTTATTTTTTGGTGTACATTGGACGTGTGGCTGTATTCGCCTGGACATTTCTTGGCGTGTAGTAGCCGCAGCAATCACCGCCTGACTCAACTGTTCCAGGATACTTTGTCAGAGTGGGGTTTTATTTTAATTGAACGCTGTAAGTTGTGTTTACCCGGTAAGGATGCGTTGACTACGGCATTTCTCTGGCACCTTTTTAACATTAGGAATTTCTTTTCTGGACCCATACGGTGTGTGTGGACCCAATGGGAGGCAAGTGTGAATATTTCCGAAGCCGATTGTTTTATTGTGACAGTCTGAAGGCACTAGGGGGTGGTGTATGCAAAAGTAGGATTCTGATGCATTGTAGGTGTTTCTACGAATACTGCGGACCTGTGCGTTATTTTTTTGAGTGAAAGGGCAATCTAAGTAGGAATGTTTTACACGTAAGTACATTATTATTAATAGCAGAAGAACCTGGTTCTATTTTTTGCTGTAAATTGGGCATATTGCTGTATTCGGCTGGACATTTCTTGACGTATAGAGGCCGTAGCAATCACCGCCTGCTTCAACTGTTCCAGGATACTTTGTCAGAGTGGTGTTTTATTTTAATTGAACGCTGTAAGTTGTGTTTACCCGGTAAGGATGCGTTGACTACGGCATTTCTCTGGCACCTTTTTAACATTAGGAATTTCTTTTCTGGACCCATACGGTGTGTGTGGACCCAATGGGAGGCAAGTGTGAATATTTCCGAAGCCGATTGTTTTATTGTGACAGTCTGAAGGCACTAGGGGGTGGTGTATGCAAAAGTAGGATTCTGATGCATTGTAGGTGTTTCTACGAATACTGCGGACCTGTGCGTTATTTTTTTGAGTGAAAGGGCAATCTAAGTAGGAATGTTTTACACGTAAGTACATTATTATTAATAGCAGAAGAACCTGGTTCTATTTTTTGCTGTAAATTGGGCATATTGCTGTATTCGGCTGGACATTTCTTGACGTATAGAGGCCGTAGCAATCACCGCCTGCTTCAACTGTTCCAGGATACTTTGTCAGAGTGGTGTTTTATTTTAATTGAACGCTGTAAGTTGTGTTTACCCGGTAAGGATGCGTTGACTACGGCATTTCTCTGGCACCTTTTTAACATTAGGAATTTCTTTTCTGGACCCATACGGTGTGTGTGGACCCAATGGGAGGCAAGTGTGAATATTTCCGAAGCCGATTGTTTTATTGTGACAGTCTGAAGGCACTAGGGGGTGGTGTATGCAAAAGTAGGATTCTGATGCATTGTAGGTGTTTCTACGAATACTGCGGACCTGTGCGTTATTTTTTTGAGTGAAAGGGCAATCTAAGTAGGAATGTTTTACACGTAAGTACATTATTATTAATAGCAGAAGAACCTGGTTCTATTTTTTGCTGTAAATTGGGCAAT